>CAKNYM010050677.1:0-29723 GCA_932195095.1 Andricus curvator
ATATATATACTCTCTGGAGGATATACCCTGGCTGGAAAAGAAAAATTTTGAATGTTTAAGAATGTGAATTTTGTATAATAATTGTTGATAACAATCACAAGTAAACGCTTTTTTTCAATCTCTAATAAGTACCAGAAAATCGAAAATCATGAACATTATTTTGAGTTGTATTCTACAGTTTAGACACTTTTTCAATCAAGGATGAAATCTTTCCACTGCGTCATTCATTTCGGTGCTTCTTAACTTAACATAATAATTACATAAACCAGACTATTTTTGCATATTCGGTGTGGGAGAATGAGATCAATCAAATATTAATAATTAGAATAACTCTTATCTCACTTTTCTTATCATTCATTTAGACTCTTATCTAATGTTCTTTTTAAGTTTCCTTCAGTTCAAGAAAATGAGAACCATGGTTGGTATTCTCTGTTTCATTTTAGTGGTTTTCCCCAGTCCTATTGGTAAATATATTCTCTAAAATTTAAAGTGCATTTATAATTAAAGTATATGCAGTCTATTGTTTTTAAAAAATCGTTCAAATTAAAATAATCTTTTCGGACTTTATCTATCAATGGGGTTGCTGCATATTTTCAATTTTTTTTTCCTAGTGAAATTAAAAGAGCATTTTTAATTAAGTTTGAATTATTTGTTTACGCTCTAAAGGATAATTTAGAAAAGTTTTGCGGAAAAATAAGAGATTCTGATTGGGTTATCGTCGGAATTAAATATCAGTCTGATTAGCGCCGCGCAATTGATGTGGGAATTAATATATTCGTTAGTCAATGGAGCCACTATACAGGGTGTCACAAAAGTCAAAAAGGGACGAATGAATATTTCCTCAGGTAAGATATTTTTCAGGGCAATGGTGACCTTTATTTTAATCTTGACGATTACCTTCAAGGTTTTTTCAAGGTCAACTTTAAAAAAAATGGAAACCCCCTTTTTTACATCGGCAATCGATAGAGCCGGAAATTTTACGTTCAAATGTGTACCCAGGTCATACATAGGTACATTGTAACCTTGAAGGTCACTCTGAGGTCATTTAAACTTGAACAGGGTCTGCATACCTCCGGGAATATAAGCTTTTCACATTTTTTTCGTAACGAGCAAAGTTACTTACTTCAACAAGGCGTATCAAGTAGTGACCTTAAGCATGACCTTGACAATGACCTTTAAGGTCAATTCAAGATCAATTTTTTTTCCATTGGAAATCCCCTTTCTAGGTTACAATGTACCTATTTATGACCTGAGTACATATTTGAACGTAAAATTTCCCGCTCAATCGATTGCCGATGTAAAAAAAGGGGTTTCCATTTTTTAAAAGGTTGTCCTTGAAAAAACCTTGAAGGTCATCGTCAAGATCCAAATAAAGGTCACCATTGAATTCCTCACTGAAATTTACTTCAAGAATGACCTTGACCTCCCTGAAAAATATCTTACCTGAGGAAATATTCAGCCGTCCCGGAACTTTTTTAAGGAATCTGTATTATGTATTATCTGTAGATATGAATTAAACATTATTTTAATTAATTTTTTTCTGAAAAAAGATCTTCTCCTTTCGCTCCGCTGGGAATCGAACCTCAGAACTTCCGATTGCCGGTCGGGTGTTTTCCCATTGAGCTACTAGAGAGATCGAGAGAAGAAACTTTTTCAGGAAATACACGCATTATTTTGCTCGATGGTATAAGTTAAATTTTGCAAGGAATCTGTATTTAATAATAATAATACCATTAATAATACAGATTCCTTGACAAATTTAACTTGTACTATCTAGCAAAATAATGCGTGTATTTTCTAAAAAAAGTTTTTCCTCTGGATCTCTCTAGTACCTTAATGGGAAAGCACCCGACCGGCAATCGGAAGTTCTGAGGTTCGATTCCCATCGGAGCGATAGGAGAAGATCTTTTTTCAGGAAAAAACTAATTAAAATATTTTTTTGTCAGAAGTGAAGTATTGAAAAAATTTTTTGAATGTGCTAATATTTCGAGAATTTTATGCAGTATTCAAAAAATATATTATCTAAAATGTATGCAACAACCCCATAAGTTTTTGTTTGTAAAATAAAAACTATGATTTATAGAAATAATGTAATAATAATTTCCTACTCTTTACAGAATCATTCTTTCGACGACATAGATATCCTAAAATTCATCCTCTTCCCATTGACCTTCATGTTTATCATTGCATAGGGCCACGTATGCAAAGATGTTTAATGGCAGGCTTTTGGAATGTAGGACTAGAGAAGAAAATGAATCAAGATTACATCATTGGACTAATCATAGGTGGAAATTTGCATCCAATCTTGGCTCGTAGAGCAGATCTCAATAATAGCTTGGGAAAAGTTAAAGCACGCATAGATCGCGATATTGCCAACGTGACTTTACCAATATTGGAAGAGGATCCAGTGAATAATATGTTCTACAAACCAGTCGCTCCGCAAAACGTTCTTCCTGTTAATATACAATTGATTCATGGAGAATGGTAGGCTGGCCCATTTTTTACAATAAAAAAAAAACATTTTTGCAAATCTACATGCATGCCCGATTTTTGGGTACCCTGCTTAAAATGTCGGATAGAATCCAATTAGAACCCGGTTAGAAGTGGGTTCTAGCTGGCCATAACCAGTCTCTAACCGGATTTTGTCCCCGGGTTGTAACCGGTACCTAACCGGTATCAATCCGGCATACTGGAATATTTGTACCCGATTCCTAACCGGTTTTTAAACGGCCCCTATCCTAATTTCATCCCCGGATTGTAACAGTCACCTAATTGGTTTGTAACTGGGTCATCATGATATTCCTACCCGGTTCTTAACCTGCCCTTACCGGTCCCTAACCCGATTTTGTCCGCGGGTTGTAACCGGCATCTAACCGCTTTCTATCCGGCATCTTGTAATATTTGTACCCGATTCCTAACCGGTTGCTTACCGGCCCCTATACAGATTTCGTCCCCGGGTTGTAACCGTCACCTAACCGGTTTGTTACTGGGTCCGCATAATGTTCCTATTCGGTTCTTAACCGGCCCTAACCGGTCTCTATCTGTTTTTGTCTCCGGGATTGGAACCAACACCTAACCGGTTTCTAACGAACATCCTGCAATATTTGTACCTGATTCCTAACCGGTTCTTAACTGGCCCCCAACCGAATTTTGTTCCCGGGTTGTAACCGTCACCTATTGTCTTTGACAATATTTAATTCCTGTTTTCGATCCCCGGATAGAACCCGGTTAGGATCGGTTAAAAGACACACCAATACCAAGTTCCTTTTAGGAACTGGTTAGAGGCCAGTTAGAAACTGAGTTCATTCTTTGACAATATTTAATTTCTGTTCACGAATTCCGGGTAGAACCCGGTTAGGACCGGTATAAAGACATGCCAGTATCACGCGCCTTTTAGGAACCGGTTAGAGACCAGTTAGAAGCTAACTTTGATCTGGCAATATTTAATTTCTCTTTTCGATCGCCGGATAGAACCCGGTTAGGACCGGTAAAAAGACACACCAGTATGAAGCGTCTTTTAGGAACCGATTAGAGACCAGTTAAAAACTAACTTCAGTCTGACAATATTTAATTTCTGGTCACAAATTCCGGGTAGAACCCGGTTTGGATCGGTTAGAAGATTTTTTAAACTTATTTTCTGTTACCATTTCCCATATAAGGACCGGTTCGGATCCGCTCACATTCCAGATATTGAATTGGAGACCAGTTAAGAACCGGTCAGAGACGGTTGGAAACCAAATGGGTTTCTACCCAGTTCCTATCTGGTTTCTAAATGGTTTTTATCTGACATTTTAAGCAGGATGGATTCCATTGTGAAGGAGAACCTCTCTTGCTTAATTCTTTTATAAATCGATCCAGAGCAAAACATCGCAACAGATAGGTATCATAAATCTAAATTTGTGTGTAATTATAATTTTACTTTCTGCAATATATTTTGTATATTATGTACTTAAAAATATTACGGTGATTAATAAAAAATTATGCGAAAAATGATTTGCAAGAAGTATTTCTTCAGTTTGGGTCCGTGCATAAATTACATACAAGCCTTTTGGGAGGTGGTCAAGTATTTTTCGATGCTGTCTTACACAGAAGTCAAAACCATTTCTTGCGGAAGATATTTTTAAGTATGCGAATCACTAAGAAACACAAGCTAAAACGATTTTATTGTTAACAGCTGTTTGTCAGCGGCATCTAATGCTTACTGTAATACCTACAGTACATAAAATGTAAAAAATGTATATTACCGGTTTTGTGATGTTGCACGACGTGGGGTGGTATGACGTAGAATGTGAAGACACAATGGAAAATATAATATGTTTCGGGGAAAACCAAGAGACAATTGCTTATCAGGCGCATTTTCCTAATGAAAATCTAGACGATTTCTAGATGAGATCGTCTAGGAACGCATCATCTAGAATTGACTCCTTTCTAGATGATACTAGACGAATTCTAGACTCAAAGGGGTCGCAGGTAAAACTTACTAGACGCCGCTAGATGAACTCTAGACGAACCCTAGACAAGGCGACCGTCATAAAATTGCCCTAGACGTTTGCTAGAGGAGCAGTCTAGAAAGTATCTAGAAATAATCTAGATTTTCTGCAGGGTTCATCCGATCTCGAGTCCATGAGTGGTACTAAAATGAGACCGCTGGTGGGAACTCAGATTAATTTGTTTTACATAGAAGATAACAGCATGAAGTTAATTCAAAAACATGATACACAAAAATGATACCGTAAAAAGAGATCTCTAGTTTTTAGAGTGTAATTTATTATAAAGCGATATCATTGGTGGATAAAAGATCCGATGGTAACTAATTATAGGATCATATGGCTCTACTTATAAATCCGATTATACTGAATAATAATTCTAAAACTAAATCTGGTGTAGGAATAATAAGCATTGTGACGGGGTAATTCATACCCCGCACAAAAGCAATTAAAAACTATAATATTTAGCTTCAATAATTCACTGGGGAAATGAGTTTGGAATCATGAATCAATATTCATGGCTATCTGCGAACAGTTATAAGACTAGCCGAGAATATAAGAGTTCCCCGGCTAGTATTTAAAAGAAATTCTATTAATTGTTGTCATTTCTTTACTGGACTTAATTTAAAATTGCATAAAGTCACTAATAACTTAGAAACACTAGATGAAATATTAGCCTAGAATATGAGAGTTCGACAGCTAATATCAAATTATAACTTCCTGATTAATTTTCCTATTTATTATTATTTTTCTCAAACTCACTTTACCATTTCAACTGAATCAAACAATTTAAAAATACAAACAACTCGTCACATGTCAAAACTAGGGGGGTTAGGTCATCCGACCGGAACCAATACTTGCCAGACCACGGGATTCCAAGTTATAGAATTCCCATTATTTCTTCTAATTTCTTTTCGTATTACTTTTATTTCATATTCAACTCGAGGGGAAAGGGTGGATCAATTCTACGAGGTTGGCTGCAGTGGATGTCTGCTGTCGCCAGCGACTAAGAAGAGATTTTCCTAGCGCATGCGTACTGGACGGGATTCCCGCACGTGCAAGAGCGCTCGGAAAAACAGGATCAGGCTGCCGCAGAGAATCTGCGCGTTGACCCGAGTCAGCCCATCCCTGAACCATCGACTAGCGGCAGACCATGAAGGCCTGCGTGGCATAGAACGCACTCCGACTGTGCGCCACCACACTACTGGGAACCGAAAATGGCAGTTGTCTTTTTCTTTCGGTCGTTCCTCTCACGCAATAGTTCTACGCTCCTTACGCGAGTGGCGCTCCGACTCTTATGAGAGGGAGAACGGAGACGCCACTCTGAATATTCATTCGTTATTCCAGACTCGAGAGAGTGCCTCGTTTTCTACAAATCCATTACAAGGAAGTTAAATAAAACTAATTAAAAATGAGGGGACGAGTCCGAGGGAATAGAATACTGCCAGGTACTGCCTTTCCTTAGGCCGCGTTGTTCGTTCATCTTTCGCCAAACAGCTTCGATTGTCCGAACAATTCTGTCATTCAGGATAGCTTTGAAGATATTATACAGCGTGTTCAGACAAGTTATTGGCTTGTAATTCTTGGGATCAAATAAGCTACTCATCTTCGAGAGGAGCTCTGTACGTCCTTCCACTAACCAATCCAGAATGGGCTCTTCCGACTTAGGATATGAGGTGGAAATGCGGGCCAGATGTTGTTGGGTTGAAGGAAACTTCTTCCACTAGAAGCTTTTGATAACATCTGGTCCCGGATTGGAATAGTTCCTCTTTCCTCCAAATACTTTCTTCACCTCCTCGGTAGTGAAAGGTGGACATTCCTCCTCAGGTGTTATGAGTGCACTGCATAGCTCCATAAAGCTATTTAGGTTCTTTGGGTTTTTCATCCAGTGGATGCTGGACTTCGTTGACTTCTCTCTAAAATGTCTCGACCTCCTCTGGTTCGGGCGGGTGGTCGACAGTAAATTGAGGTTCTTGGAAGAGTTGAGATGGGTCAGAGAAATACTGCTCATTTTCTCTGATCCACCTCTCCCTCCGCTCTAGACATCTCCTAGCTTCAAATAGTGCCCGTATTCTATCAGCAATATACTGCCTGATGGTCAACAGCTTTGACTTGTTAAGTGTGTGATGACGGATCCGTAGTTCGCGGATATCTTTGTGCTAAGTTGATGCATTCATCTTTTCGTCTCTCACCCATTGGTTTTGTTTTACGGTTTGCATCCGCCGAAGTTCTCGCTGCATCATATACACTACAATTGACGGTCCAGAGGTCGGACTCTTCGGAAAAATCTCCCCGAAACGCGTCATCCAGTTCTTCCAGAACTTTGGGCTTGAGAGAAACCTGGATTTTGATGTTTCTCCGGGTCCTAAAGCCATGTAACCTTGACGATCAGGGATCATACGGGTATCGTAGCACTTCAGCAGGTCGTCCCTCAGTCGACTCTAGGGTAGTGAGCATTGTTGTCCAATCCATTGTCAAAACCTCTGCTCGTTCGATTGTTTTGAATCGCACTTACAAGTCTGTTTGGTGTTATCACTGTTAATTCGACGAGCAGTTAGGGAAAGATTTCGTCTGCCCTCGCAAAGCTCCGCATGCGAGGGTAAGACTTTATTCTCTGGGTGATCGTCCAGTTTCCCAGAGGCACCAATTGAAAAACCATTCCCTGGTACCATGCAGCCTTCGGCACGGTTGCTTACGCCTTGGACTGTTTTTTTCCCTTCTGGATCATCCCTGGGCCATTGTCCGCGACATCTTATTCAGTTTGTAGACATATTTAGCAGCAACCCTTTATCCGCAACACGAGGACGCGTCCAGTAGCCTAGTGAAAGGCTTTCCCTTTCGGCTCATAAAGAAACCGGACAGAACGGGATGGTGATATATAATTTAAAAAAAAAAACAGTGACATAATTCACTTCCTTTGTTGGGGCAAAATTTCTTCAAAAATATATATTTTTAAACAAAGTTTCTTCAGTTTACTTTACGATACCTAGGAAAAGTTATGCAAGTGACCTACAGCAAAAAGAAATTATTCAAATTTATTAGCTAAAAAAGAATTTTTCCCATTATTGTCCACAATATTTGTCAGTATTTAAAAAACTTTCCGGTTGAAATTCGGATTATTATCGATGTGCGATTCATAGAAATGACTTTATTATTCCCAAACCACGGTTGAGGTAACTAAAATTTTTTCCTTACATTAATTAATGAAATGTAAATATTTCAGAAGTACGATCTTGTCACCTGTGCAATCAAAAAGGTAATGACTATGGTATATATTATATACTCTCATGAGGCACCAGAATAAGCATTAGTTACACTCTTATCCAAATTCTTCAGTAATATATCAATCAGTATTTCCTTTACTTTAGGAAAATAAGAATTGTCTATACACTGCTCTTATCCTTGGCTTTACATAAATTAAGGAAATGAAAATATCTCCGACGTACCGCAGTGTGGCCTGTATGATCGACAAGATAACGACTACAATAAATATTATCTAATATCTATACTCTGGTCCTTTCCTTGACTATTTTTCCAAACACTATTTTAATTTGTCCGAAATGGGCAATCTTTTCTCAATTTTCTCAGTCTTGGCTCGAAGTTGAGCTCCCATATGGAAAAAGAAGTTCCTGTATTTTTGTGTTTCTATTTTCCTGAGTGCCCGCCTTCTTTTTTCCCTTCTTTCCTGTGTTCCTGCGTTCTGGTTTTCCTTGCGTTCCTTTTTTGTCTTGTTTTTCCACAGTCCTTTTTTCCTTTTTTCCAGTGCTCCTGCGTTCCGTCTTACCCTTCGTTGTTTTTTCCTGAGTTCCTGTGTTTCTGCTTTCCTTTCTTTTTGCTGTGTTCCTGCTTTCCTTTTTTCTTTTTTCCTGTGTTCCTGCTTTCTCGTTTTCATTTTTTCTGTATTCCTGCGTTCCCTTTTCGCTGTTTTTCTGCCTTCCATTTATCCTGTGTTCCTTTTTTCCTGAGTACCTGCATTCCTTTCGTCCTGTGTTTCTGCTTTCCTTTCCTTTCTTTTTCCTGTGTTCCTGCTTTCCTTTTTCCTTTTTCCTTTCTTCCTTTTTTCCTGTGTTCCTACCTGCTTAAAATGCCGGATAGGACCCGATAGAAACCGAATAAGTCTTCCATACGGGTCTATCCGGGGTCTATACGTAGAATTATTTCCAATCCAGAAATTTTACGGATCTCTCCGGGTTCTATCAGGGAGACCTAACCAATCTTGGATTTGAGTAGACCACAGTGACCATCTATCCGGGTCTGTCCGGTATCTTTCCGGGACGCGTAACCAGCAATTAATTTTGTCCAAGTTAAAACGATCATCTATCCGGGTCTATCCGGGACTTATGTGGGATACGGAAACAAAAATTCATTTCCTCTAAGTTCAAATGAAGAGTCTATCCGGGTCTATCCATTAAAAATTAAAAATCAAAATTTTTTGGAAAACGGCACAAGGTACGAAAAAAATTAATAAACAACAGTTTTTCATCCAAAAAAAGATCTAAAAATTTGATAATGATAATTTTTAGATAGAACAAGTAGATTTTCTTTCAATTCTAAAAATCAAGATTAAAAATAAAAAAATTAAACTTTTGGAAAAATGATATGAAAGACGAAAAAAATGAAAAGACAAAAGTTGTTCGACCAAAAGAGATCTACAAATTTGTTATAAACTCTTTTTACAAAAATATATTAAAAACAAAAAAATTCCCTCTTTGGAAAAAATCCCTGAAAAAGATTCTTCACAATAATGCGCCATTTAATGCTTAAAAATAAATATTATATTATTGTCTTTTTTTCATAAAAATAAAGCATTATTCAATAAAATCTCATCATTGTAGCGATAAGAATAACAAATAAAAGCGATAAGAATAAAACGTTCAGTCACAGATAAAAGTTCTTCAATACATAATATTCTTGTATGTTCTAAATTTTGCCCGTGGAAAATAATTTTTTCTTTTTCAAAAATACCATCAACAATAATATTTCAATTTATGAAAGTGTAATTGAATACATTTTCCCAAAACTTGCTTTCCCGCACAACTACCATAAAATTGAAACTTCGTGAACAGTGACATGATTCACTCCTTCTGTTGGGGAAAATTTCTTTAAAAATATATATTTTTGAACAAAGTTTTGTTTATTTTACTCTACGATACCTAGTGAAAGTTATGCATATGGCATAGGCCCAAAAATTTATATAATTTTATTAACAAACACATAATTTTTCCCGTTAAAGTCCACAAAATTTGCAAGTGGTTTAAAAAATTTCCGTTTGAAATTCGGATTTTTATCGATATGCGATTTGTAGAAATCGCTTCATTATTCCCAAACGAAGGTTCCGATGATAAATTGTTTTCTTTAAATTAATTAATGCAATGTAAATATCTAGGGAGAACTATGTTGACGCCTTTATAATCAGAGAGATAACGACTATAGCGTATGTTAAATACTTTAATAAAGCATCAGAAAAATCTTTTGTTACACTCTTAGTCAAATTCTTCAGTAACACATTAATCAGTATTTCCTTTATTTGTGAAAAATGAGATTCGTGTATACTCTGCTCTTATCCTTGTTAGTTATCCTTAACTCCATTGGTGAGTATAATGATATAATACATTTTTAATTTCTAAAACATCTGTAAGATTTCCGTAAATTAGAATTTGTCCAATGTAATCTGCATTCTATCTTATATTTACTATTTTTTCCTAATGCTATTTGAATTGATCCGAAATGGGCAATATTCTCTCAATCTCGAGAGTCTGACCTTGAAATTGGAGTGTCAGATGCAAAAAGGAGATACATACAATTATTTCGCGAATGTGTATGGGGGCCAGGCCCCCCCACTCTTACGAAATAATTATATATCTCCTTTTAGGATTTGGTGTCTCAATTTCGCCACAAGGAGTTCATGATATACCAACATGACTTAAAAAAGTTATAAAATGTAACAAAATGTAATTCTCTGCTTCTTCTTGTAGAGTTAAGTTCAAACTTCGAGCGTTTACCTAACGACGACCCTATTTCTGATGTTCCTCGATGCGGACCTTCTTATTCTTTTGATCGACCTGATTCTCCTGATCGTCTTCCGCCTGCCAGACCTTATTCTCCGGATAGGCGGTATCCACCTGCCTGTTCACCACTTCGTGTCAGGTCCAAATCTCCTGCCAGGTGCAGTGCTCTACCTACCAGGCTTCCTTCTTCTGACGGATCTGGATATGAACTTAAAGAACTTCAATTTATTCGGCTCACTCCCAATAAGAATCCTCACCGGCTATTCGAACTTCGAAGATACATTTTTGTTGCTAAGAAACAAATTTATTTATCCGTAAAACGTAATAAGTATGCGCCCGTTACAAACCAAGAACAAATTGTATTATCAACATTTGAGGGTGATGTCTTTGCCATATTGGAGAGTAGAGATTTTCTTGCTGGATTTTATAGTGGTCAAGGCAGAAAACGTGTGAAAATAAACATGGAAAGTGGCGCGGTTACTCCACTGACCCAAGATGAAAAAAAAGAAGTTCCAGTAGGATGCCAGAACCCCATCATATGTTGTTTTAAAATAGCGCATGTAAACCTTCGTGTAAACCATAGTCCTCCACACAAGTAACTCAATTTAAAAAAATGCACAGCTATAATATACTATATTTGTCATCAAAAGTCGGATTAGAATGTGACAAGTACCTTGTAACTAAAAATAACAATAAAAAGTCCGTGTATTTTGTTTCTAAAATCTTCAATATTTCGTCAACGCCCTATCCAGTCTATTTTAGTAGAAAATAAAAAAAGTTACTTTTCATTACCTTACGAAAATTTTTTCGAAAGAAAATTATAATAGTTTCACGCACAAGGATAATAATATAGCACATCGTAATTGGTCCCAGAAAAATGTCAGAAGTGCCCAGCACGCAAGTCAAAACGGAACTGAAAAGGGAATTCCGGATACCGCTCAGTCAACCGAGCGAGCCGTCACAACAAAAAGAACACTGCCTCACACCTGCGAGCGTAAGGTTATGAGCGTCTGTCACTAATAAAAGTGAGTATTAACAAAAATTATTATCGGTTCATAATGATTCAACTCTAATCAATGTACTCTATCGTCAGAAATTCTGAGTAGGATCATCAGGATTAGTATTGAAAATCACCGCTGACTTTCAAAGGTGATTACTCATTCAAAAAAGGAGCGAGAAACTTGAAAAAAACGTTGGAAGCTTATTAAATTCCGTGTCGAGTGACTTCTAATAGAGATATTTTTGTCTTTTTTGGTCTCAAATGTCAAGTTACTTTCGGCTGTTACGTTCCTGTGACTTTGAGATTAAAAACTAGGCAGATTCTTGTATATCCTGGGAAAGTTCCCCTCAAGCGCCAGCAAGGCTAGAAATAAAATCAATACCTGTAGGAACGCAAATCAGCCATCAGTTTTTTCATACATCTATATCTAAAAAGGGCGACCAACGCCTGATCATCGCGTGATAGTATTGTTTAAGGTAAGGACCAATCAGAACATCCCGAATACAAGACAAAGGGCTACACAATATCATTGAGGTAATCGATACCTTCTAGACAGATTGGAGAAACCTCCCTTATTACAAAATGAGTACAAGTCGGAGTTTGTCGGTTCCGCGGAAGTATCAGCTTAGTTCAGTTCTGGGGAGGCATCAGTTCCGTGGAGGTCAAGTACAGTTCGACGGACCTATCAGTCAAGTTCTTCAGAGTTTCTCAGTTTCTCGTCAAATTCTTCAGTCCACATCTTTTAGAGGTCGCAACTGAATTTGCTCTATTTCTGTCCGATCTCAAAATTCTGTGCTGATAAACTCCACATCAGAATCAGTGGTCTACAACTTGGAATTCTCGGATCCCTAAACCTTTCATCAATCAGATAGTCTGGAAATTCTGGTATTAATTCAAAGACCAGAATAGGAGAATTACCTACCTGGGATAACTGCTGCAGAATTAATCTATTTCTTTCAGACAGGATATAATAACCTCCGATAAGTTTCAATCTAATTCCTAATAATCATATCAAACCAGTTTTCTCTAATCCAATTTGATTACATTCTACTTGTTACATACTTAAGTTGTGGTCTCTTGTTTCAGGGTCCACAACAGAGAGGAATCATTCCTAAATAATCACCAATTCATAAACTTCAAGGCGATTCCAGAGTTAAACCAAGATCACCCTTTTTTCATATTAAGGGAACACAATTACTGAAATCTGAATCAAGACGGTGATTAACGCTCCTCCCTTCATCTTGATGTCTCTGCGGGGGGTGGTTCTTATTTCCCTAGCTTCTCGTGGAACCAGAATTAGTGGAACAAGTACAACAAAACAAAGGAAAAACAATGAGGGGCCCGTTCTGACATCCACCGCTAGCTCACTGCCAAAAGTGGAAGTAACCTTAGGGGGCAATCCACCAGAAGCGGTGCGAAATTCTGATAATGATGGCGACAATCTTGTCGACACGGTAGAAGTGCAGCTAACGGGACTCTCCATAAGGAAGAAGCAACGTAGCGGAGAAGTATAAAAGAGAGACCGTAAAGCGGAGCTCACAAACAACAGACAAAGCACCCCACAGGGTGCAGTGACTGCGGAAACTTCACCTGGAGGAAGGCGTCAGTCTTATCCTATAGACAAGAGGAAAAAGGACTCCAGACAAACTTCCCCAAAGAAGAAGCTTCCGCGCAGATGGTTCACAACGCCCTGGTGAGAGTTGTCGTTGCATCGGGTTATCCTGAAACCTCTCTAAATCTCAAGGAGTTGGACAGGCTGAGGTAGGAAATCTCTAAAGGGATTTACGCGTTACTCCGCGAAGGGCGCTCCCCCAGATTCAACGCTATCTTAATCAGGTTGAGGGCCATCATAGTAGAGGCTGCAGACATCTGGTCGCGAGACTGAATAGTAGAATGAACTCCAACGTTTAGGCTCAAAGAAGGACTAAATCTGGAGGTCAAAGGGACGGAGTGTCTGCAAAGGTACCACAGAGCAATCGTACAGATTCCCGGCACGCCCTAGAATCCGACAACTATTCTGAGGCACCTGAGCTTCCAGAACCTGATCCTACGAACCGATTCGTGGGAGGTGTATTCCGACCGGCAGGGATCCAGGCGGAAGGGGAGATGCTGGCTCTTAGTTGTTGGTCTTCCCGAATCCTCAATGCTACCGACCCTATCTGAGGCAGGTAGGGTAACCTTCCGGGTGACTCAGCTGGGATCCGTAGGGAGACCAGAAGCGTCCGGAGTTGCCCCGAATTAAGCTTTTTACGGCTGAGACGGGAATCCCCATGATTCGGATTAATTTGCACCACAGAAAAGGCGCCTCGGCCTAGCCGCATGCAGACAGAGATTGCCTTTATCAAATAAGCCTGGTTACATAGGAAAAGGATTATTGGCTTGTCAGGGTGTGGGACCATAATTAAGGGGCCGCGCGAAAAAACGCCAAGGATATGCATAGCCGTCAAGCGTATGAATGCGATCTTGGTGCCTAAGCTCTGCTCCAGGGACCTCACCGTTATTAAGGTGATACTCAGGGGCAGAAGCCGAGAAAGAGGTGGTTATTGCCTCGGCTTATTCCCCGGGCGATGCTCAGGGAGCCCCGCCTCCCAGAGAGGTGGAGATCCTAATTCGTCACTGCCAGGAGAACAGGATTCCTCTGCTGTTGGGCTGTGATGCAAATTCCCACCATACGGTGTGGGGGATCACAAACATCAATGACACAGGGAGAAATCAAATAGAATACTTCGCAGGCATTGAGGTGAAGATTCTGAATCTGGGTGATACTCCCACATTCCAGATTAAAAACAGGAGTGAGGCTCTCGATTTGACTCTATGCTCGGATGAACTGAGGAGCAAGGTAGTGGGCTGGAGAATCTCCGATAAGAAGTCTCTCTTGGATCACAAATATATCTTGTTGCAGTTAACCCTAGGAAAACCGGCGGTTTCAAAGATCAAGAACCCCAGAAATACACTTTGGGATTCATATAAAGAGGAACTCAAAGGGAGGCTTGTGGAATTCCCCGCAAGCTATGCTACCATTGATAAGTTAGAGCACGTCGCGGATTTACTGCGAAGGACTCTGACTACATCATATGAGAACAGTTGCCCTACAAGCACAATTAAGTCTAGGAAAAAGGCAGAATAGTGGAATACCCACATGGAGAAACTCCGTAAAAAGACAAGAGCATTGTGCAACAGGGCAAATAGAACTAAATTGCCTCCAGACTGGGACATCTATAAGACGGCCCAGTGTGAATACAATAAAAATATAAGAAAGTATAAACAGGAGGATTGAAGGGGCTTCTGTGAAGAATCGAAAGACATTCCGAAAACAGCGAGGCTCCACAAGATCCAGTCGAAAAAGCCCGGAAGCTCGCCTCGGGCTAATAAGTCTCGATAATGGTGAGTTTGTCGAAGATGAAGAAGCAACGCTGAATCACCTGATGGAAGTTCAGTTCCTGGGTTTTCAGTGAAACCGAACCGACCAAGAGGTTGAAATTTCGCCACCAAGATCGTTGGTAACAAAAAGGTGGACTGGGCCGCAGGGTCCTGCTGTCCCTTCAAATCACCAGGGGTGGATGGCATCTATCCAGCGCTTTCACAAAAAGGCATGGATTTCGTCGGCCATCCATTGCTCTAAAACACGTGCCATAAGCATGGAAGGATGGCAGAGTGGCCTTCATGTCCAAACCTGCGAAGGAGGGTTACACTGCTGCAAAAGATTTCTGGCCGATCAGCTTAACGTGTTTTATCCTAAAGACGTTGGACAAGCTGGTCGAGAGATATATCAGGGATTCAGGGATGAGACGCTTTTAGCCTGGTAAGAGTATAATTTTATAGATTTTAGGAAGGAAAAAAATTCTAAACTATAAAGCGCTATTCATATGTATTTTGCGTCGTTTTCTAGAAAAATGAGATTTTTAATAGCTGAAAATGGAAAAATCTTTTTTCTCAAAAACGCGTAGTACGATTCTTTTCTTTCTCGGCTTAAAATGGGGGGGCATCTCCGAAACACGTACAAAAGAGAAACTGGATGTGCGAGTACTTTTTGGTTGAACTTAATCGAGGCTACACGTGGCTGGCATCATAGCAGTCCAGCAGAGCTGGGCACAAAATACCTCAACTACATTGCTGAAATACATGTATTTGAGCACAATGTAGTTGAAATACATCTCAGGGAAAATACAACTCAGCTGATGTAGAGTTCCTCTAGGGAGAGTTGTATCACGTTACCCCCTCCACTAGCCGACGCGAAACCGGAATCGGAAATACGTAGCGAAGCGCGAAACATTTAAAGTATTCTAGATGTCTCACTCAGCAAAACTTTAATCAAAAAGCCAAAAACAAAGAAGAAGCAAAACTTTAAGAAAAGGTTATGTGTCATATATTTTCATGCAGTGTTTGTTATGAAAATACACTTTTTTTATGAAAAAACAATAGTTTCGTGTTGCATTCTCTACTGCCGTAATAGTTCTGGCCAAGGTTTTTACTTAAGACAAATTTAAAACGATCCTAAGCTTAAGCAATTATGGATGGAGAGTATTAATCGAGATTATTGGATACCTCACTCGAAATCAGCTGTTTGTGAGGTAAGATTTTAATTTTCAATAAATAATGTAATAAAAGTCGGAAATGCACCTTATTTTTTCACGATTGCAGATACATTTTGACTGTAACATGTGGAAACTATCATTTGCTATTTAATCAGTGTCTGAACATTAAAGTTGAGTTGAAAGTCGCGCCAATTTCAAAACATTCGCTTCCGCTTTCGCGGCACCAATCAGAAGCGGAGTAAGCGGTGACACAACTCTCCCTATAGGAACTCTAAGCTGATGTACTTCAAATACAGCTACAAAATACATGTGAGTATTTTGAAATATTATTTGAAATACATGTAAGAATTGTATTTTGTAGTTGAGGTATTTTTTGTATATTTTCTTGAAAATACTTTCTAATATCAGCATATAAAAATTATATTACAAATCCCTAGAGTGTATAATAAGTCTAGGAATTTCATGTTCAAAGAGTGGGAGTACAAAAGAGAGACATAGAGTGGTGACATCATTCTAAGGGGGTACATTAAACTGCAGTGTTCAGGGTTGCGCAGTAGACACATATGGTGCATAAGGCTGCGCAGTAGATACATACGATATGTAGGGATGCACAGTGGGTGTTATGGATCATGCAGATGCGCAGTAGGTGCTTATGGGACATAGAATTACGCAGTACACTCTTGTTGTAAACTAGGCTGTGCAGTAGAGCCCCGAAGTAATCAGGGCTGCGCAATGGAGACATATAGTATATAATACTGCGCAGTATATGCCAATTATATGTATGGGTGCGCAGTATGTATTGATGGGACATATGACTGCACAGTAGGTGTTTATCCAGCATAAAACTGCACAGTACACTATTGTGGTAAATTGGGATGCGCAGTAGTGTCCTCCAGTGTGAAGCGCTGCACAGTAGAGATTTGCATTATGTAAGGATGCACAGTGGAATTTTAGAGTGCTTAGAGATGCGCAGTATACATATATTATACGTAATTTTGCGTAGTTGAGACCTAAAATATGCAGGGGTGCGCAGTAGAGATCTGTAAAACACCAAGCTGCGCCGTACACTGTTGTGGTGTATCATGCTGCGTAATGGAGCCCTGCAGTGTTCAGGGCTGCGCAATAGAGACATATTGTAATCAAGGCTGCGCAGTAGATACCTACAACCCATAGGGATGTGCAGTAAGCATTTACGAGACATGGAGCTGAGCATTAGGCATTTATTAGACATAGAGCTGCGCAGTAGGTATCTGTGAGGCATATAGCTACACAGTAGGTATTTATGTGACATAGAGCTGCACAGTATATTTTTGCGATAAATTAGGCTGCGCGGCAAATATCTAAGATATGTAGGTATGTGAAGTAGGTATTTATAGGGCATAGAGCTGCGCAGTAGTTATTTATGGGACATAGAGCTGCGCAATAGAGCCATATGTTAATTAAGGACGCACAGTAGATACCTACGATACGTAGGAATGCGCAGTATGTATTTATGAGGCATGGAGCTGCGCGGAAGGCATTCATGAGACATAGGGATGCGCAGTAGTTGTTTGTGACACATAGAGCTGTGCAGTAGGTATTTATGAGGCATAGAGCTATGTAGTAGGTATTTATGAGATATAGAGCTGCACAGTATGTATTTATATGACATAGAACTGCGCAGTACACTTTTTCGATAAGTTAGGATGCGCAGTAAATATATAAGATATGTATGGGTGTGAAGTAGGCATTTATAGAACATAGATCTGCGCAGTAGTTATTTAGGAGATATAGCTCTGCGAAGTAGGTATTTATGAGGCATAGAGCTGCGCAGTAGGTATTTATGAGACGTAGAGATGTACAGTGTACTTTCGTAATAAATTAGGATGCTTAGTAGAGTTCTGCGGTGCGCAGGGCTGCGCAGTGGACACATATGGTAGGTAAGGCTAGGCAATAGATACCTGCGAAATGCAGGGTTAGGCAGTAGGTATTTATAAAACATAGAGCTGCGCAGTGGGTACTTATGATATTAATGTATAGTCCTGCACATGAAATAACCTTACTGCGCAGCCCTAAACATTGCAGGGATTTACTGCGCTGCTCTACTGACTCTACTGCGCAGTCATGTACATCAAAGGGCTCTATTGCGCATCCCTGCACATTGTATGGCTCTACTGCGCAGTCATGCACATCAAAGGACTTTATTGCGCAGCCCTGCACATTAAATGCCTCTACTGCGTAGTCCTGCATATTGCAGGACTCTATTGTGCAGTCATGTATCTCGCATGGCTCTACTGCACATTAATGCACGCTACACGAATCTACGTGCAGCCCTGCACATTGCATGACTCTACTGAGCAGCCCTGCACATTGCATGACTCTACTGAGCAGCCCTGCGCGTTACAGGAATCTACTGCGCAGCCCTGTGCAGCCATAAACATTACATGGCTCTACTGCGCAGCCCTTCGCCTTATATGACTCTACTGCGCGGTCCGGCACATCGTAGGACTCTACTGCGCATCCCTGCACATCACATCACACGACTACGCACGTCTGTATATTACAGGGCAATGCTGCCCAGCTCTGTCCATTACATGACTCTTCTGTGCATATCTGCACATTAC
This sequence comes from Andricus curvator, assembly GCA_932195095.1. Lineage (NCBI taxonomy): Eukaryota > Metazoa > Arthropoda > Insecta > Hymenoptera > Cynipidae > Andricus > Andricus curvator. The sequence continues at coordinate 18,634 of CAKNYM010050677.1, forward strand.
ATGAATCTACTGTGCATTCCTGCACAGTGCAGGACTCTTCTCTGCAGCCACGCACATTGCATGACTCTACTGTGCAGCCCTGTACATTACGTGGCCCTACTGGGCAGCCCTAAACGTTACAGGACTCTACTGTGCAGCACTGCACCTTATATAAATCTAATGCACAGTCCTGCATATTAAATGACTCTACTGTGCAGTCCTGCACATTACAGGACTCGATTGCACAGCCCTGCACATTAAAGGACACTACTGCGCAGGCATGTACATTAAATGATTCTACTGCGTAGATCTGCACATTAAATGCCTCTACTGCACATCTCTGTACGTTACATGACTCCACTGTGCAGCCCTAAACATTACATGACTCTACTGTGCAGTCATGTATCTTATAGGGATCTACTGCGCAGCCATGTGCGTTGCATGACTCTACTGCGCATCCCTACACATTACATGGACATACTGTGCAGTTATATACATTGTACGATACTAATGTGCAGCCATGTACATTGCATGGCTCTACTGTGCATCTCTGCATATTATATGACTATACTGCGCATCCCTGCACATTGTAGGACTCTATTGTGCAGTCCTGCATCTTACATGACTCTACTGTGCAACCCTAAATATTACAGGACTCTACTGCGCATATTTGCATGTTACATGGCTGTACTGTGCATCTAAATCTACCACATAAATGTACTGATCAGCTCTATGTATTGTAAGGCTGCACTGCGCAGTTATACGAGCAATGTATCTTTACTGCGCATCCCTACATGTCGGATGTCTCCAATGTGCATCCTTGTGTATATTACATATCTACTGCGCACCCCTGCATGTTGTATGTGTTTACTGTGCAGCTCTACACATTGTAAACCTCTACTGCGCAGCCCTTCACACTACATGACTCTACTGTGCATCGTTATGCACCACACAATGGTACTGCGCAGCTCTGTGTACCGTATTGTAGGATTCGACCCCCCCCACTTACCGCCCCTCGTCTCGTCATCATCATTCTGTCCTCTCTCTTTCACCCTACTCTCTCCTCTCTCTTTCTCCCTACTCTCTCCTCTCTTGCATCATAAAATTCCTAGACTTATTACATACTCTAGGGATTTGTAATATAATTTTTATATGCTGATATCAGAAAGTATTTTCAAGAAAATACACAAAATACCTCAACTACAAACTACAATTCTTACATGTATTTCAAATAATATTTCAAAATACTCACATGTATTTTGTAGCTGTATTTGAACTAAATAAGCTAATTGTATTTTCCCCGTGATGTATTTCAAATGTATTTTGTCTGAATGTAGTTTGTATTTCAGATACCTCAAATACAATTTTTGTGAAATACTGCCCAGCTCTGCAGTCCAGCAAGACATCCTTGTGTCGATTCGTCCGCTCAATGTGAGCATTTTATTGGTCCGTCATCGTGTTTCCATCTAAATTATTTTCAGCACCCCAAACTCTAGGGTTCCCACGCGCAGCTACGAAAAGGATTCTTTGATCCTGATACGTGTCCTGAAAATTGAGTTGCCGTTCAAAAAACCTCCATTTTGGGCTTGAAATGACTAATACAGAATCTTTGAAGTATGAAATCATACATTTTAATTTTGGAAATGGTTACAAAAGAAATCTGTAGATAGGAGTATAAAAAAAAAGTCATGAACCATTGTCACCTAAACCACGAATATCTCAAAATAGTCAAGATCTCAATATAGTCAAGAATCACTCTACAAAAATTCAACGCCACTTTACTCTTCATCGCACTTCATTCGTGATTCGTTTGATGATACTTTTGACAAAAAGGAGGGACATTTGGCTCTTTTGTGCTCTCCACAAATACCTTTTTTGTAAATATAGCTGTTACTAGAGCTTTTTCGGTCCTTTTTCCAGGGGCAGAAAGCGCACCGAAGTTTTGAAGATGACTGGCTGGTAGGGTCATTGGCCCTCTCCCCACTCTGCAACAAGTGTAGGAGTGCGCAGGCGCAGAAATCTACGCTCTGGGTTTTCTACAACCCGGTGAGCAGGGGTTAATAAAACTCTTTAAAGGCAGATGAAGTAACTGTACCAAGAATATTAAATTAAAATAATTGTGCATGTGACACACGAGGGGTTCACCGGCCTTTCGTTGTGATTTCGTCGTGACCTGTCGCCACCCATCTCAGGATCGTGAGACGTAGCCATAGGTGTCATCCACCGCGTTTCCACTGGCAGCCAGTGTCATTTTCATTGATAGCAGTTGCTCCCAGTGGGACCACCCTGTGGTTGTTAAACCCGCTTTTTTTTAAATATATATGGATTATATTTGACTCATTGTGAACCAATAATAATTTTTGTTATAATGTTTTGGAGCATATTACATTTGGCTTAGTTAGAAGTTAAAATAAGTTTATGATGGAGAAAAATCTACTATTCCTAATGAGTTTTGTGATTTTTGGGAGATTATCTCTGACGCTATTGTTCCGCGCGGTCACATTCATTAGTGACTTCGACTCGAGATTTTGCGACCGTGAGTGTGAAGCTGTAGTTTTATTGTTGTGTGGCTCGCTCGGTTGGCTGAACGGCATCAGTGACCCCAACTTTGGCATGTAGCGGTACTGCGCTTGCGCTAGCCATGCATAGGAGGAACACGACGCGAATTATTATTGCCATGGTAACGGGTTGTCGCGTCGTGTTCCTCCTATGCATGGCTAGCGCAAGCGCAGTACGTCCACATGCCATAGTTGTCTGTCGTGCCGGGCACTTGTGACATTTTTCTGGGACCAAGTTCGAGGCGCTACATTGTTCAAAGTGATATTGATTTTCGGTACGGGTTCCGCCGCATGATTTCCAAAGTCTTACTGCTTATCATTGTAAACCTATCGTAATTTTCGCTTCAAAAATATTTGCGTAAGGGAAAGAAAACGATCTTTCTTTATTTACCACCAAAAAAGACTGGATAGGGCATTGACGAAAGATTGAAGCTTTGAGAAACAAAATACACAGACTCTTTATTATTATTTTTAGTTTCAAAGCACTTATAGCATTCTAAGCCGACATTGAATAATAACAAATATATTATATTTTAGCTTTACATTTTTTTGAAATTAAGTTACTGGTGTGGAGGGCTGTCGTTTACACGAAGGTTTACATGTTCTATTTTAAAACAACATGTGATTGGGTGGTGGGGTCCTACTTGAACTTCCCTGATTTCGATTCGGGTCAATAGGGTAACCGCCCCACTTTCCATGTTTATTTTCACCCGTCTTCTGCTGCTATTATAAAGTCCAGCAAGCAAGTTACTATTCTCCAATATGGCAAAGATGTCACCATCATATGTTGCTAATACAATTTGTTCTTGGTTATTAATGAAAACCATCCTTTTATGTTCTCCGAATAAACGAATTCGTTTATTAGCAGGAAAAGCGTATCTTCGAAGTTTGAATAGCCGGTGCGGATTCTTATTAGGAGTAAGCCGAATAAATTCAAGTTCATCAATTTCATATCCAGACCCATCCGAAGAAGGAAGCCAGGTAGGTGCAATACACCTGGCAGCAGGAGATCTGGATCTGATACGAAGTGGTCTCCAGGTAGGAGGAGACCGCCTAGCCGGAGAATAAGGTCTGGCAGGCGGATGAGATCTATCAGAAGAATCATGTTGGTCAGAAGAATAAGAAGGTCCGCAACGAGGAACATCAGGAATACGATCGCCATTAGGTAAACACTCGAAGTTTGAACTCAGGTCTACAAGAAGGAGCAGAGAATTACATTTTTCTAGATTCTTATTATTCTTTAAAGTGACGTTGGTATATCATGAACTTCTTTTGGAGAAACTGAGTTAAGTTTATAAAAAGCTTAACTATAAGGCAAACAAAATTTTTCTGGATGACCCTATTATTGGAATGAACATTATTGAATTACGTCAAATTCACATTTGCAGAAAGCCTGAAGTTTTAAAAATTAAAAATGTATTGTATTATTATATTCACCAATAGAGTTAAGGATCACTGCCAAGGTTAAGAGCAAAGTACTCGTACCGACAATTTTCATTTTCCCAAACATGTAGAGAAAATATTGAATAATGTATTACTGAAGAATTTGGTTAAGAGTGTAACTAATAATAATTATTCTGGTGCCTCATTAATACATATATACCATAGTCGTTATCTCGTTGTTTGTAGAGACCTCAAGATCGTACTTCTGTGATGTTTACATTTCATTAATTATTGCGAAGCAAAAAATTTGTTCACCTCAACCATAGTACATCGATAAAAATCCGAATTTCGACCGGAAATTTTTTTAACCACTTACAAATTTTGTGGACTTAATTAGGAAACATTATTTGTTTGTTAATAAAGTTACATAATTTTTTTGGGCCTAGGCCACATATAACTTTTACTAGGTATCGCAGAGTGAAATAAAGAAAACTTTGTTTAAAAATATAGGCTTTTAATGAAATTTTGCCCCAACAAAAAAAGTCAGTTATGTCACTGTTCCCGAAGTTTCAGTTTTATGGTAGTTGTAGATGAAAGCAATTTTTGGGAAAATGTATCTAATGCTGAAAAACTTTTGTTTTTGACGAAGGATTTTATTCTTATCGCTTTTATCTGTTATTCTTATCGGTATCATGATGAAATTTTATTGAATAAAAGCTTATTTTCATGAAAAAATATTCTCCAACACTGAGAGAGTGTCAAATTTTTTATTAACTAAAATCATAAGAAAATAATTTTTAAGATATTATATGAAAAAAGAATATACAGGGTGTTTTTTTCATCTTGAGACATTGAAATATCTCAAGAAATATGCATCCAACGTAACTTTAAAATTTCAAATAGGAACCTATATTTTGTATTGCAAATTCAAATTCTGCACTTTAAAAAACGTAAGTTTTATTTGAATTTTTTTTTCGATTCGCGCCCAATTTCGATGCATTGGCGAAAAATGACATTGGTGACTGTTCAAGGAATGCGCTTCCAAACGAAAGATGAAAAGACAAACGGTCGGTTTGGGTTGGTTAGTACGGGTTGGTTTGTTTAGGTTCGTCATGTTGCTTGAGTTTCTTTGGGTTGTATTTGGTCTCTTAGTTTTGGGTGGTTTGTTTATGCTGTTTACATTCGCTCGGGTTGGATTGAATGTGTTTCTTACATTCGGTTCGATTAGATGTGTTGGCGACGTTCGTTCCGGTTCGGTTTGTTGATTGCGTTCATTTGATTTTGTTGTGCTGGTTGCGTTCATTTGATTTTGTTGTGCTGGTTGCGTTCATTTAGGCTAGTCGCATTGGTTGCATTCGTTTGGGTTAGTGTTGTTGGTTACGTTCGTTTGGGTTTGATTAACAGTGTTGGTTAACACATCCAAACTAATCCAAGCAAACGTAACCAGCCCAAACAGATCAACCCAAACGAACGTAACCAACAACACCAACCCCAACGAATGCAACCAATACGACCAACCGAACCGAAACAAACGTAACCAGCACATCTAATCGAAACGAACGTAAGCAACACATTCAATCCAACCCGAACGAACCTAAGCAGCATAACCAAACCACTCAAATCAAAGAAACTCACAGACCTGATCCAACCCAAACGAACGTAACTAATATATCAAATCCAACACAAACGAACGTAAGTAACATAACGAACCTAAACAAACCAACCCGCACAAACCAAACCTAAACAAACCTGCAATAAAATAAAATCTGCAATATAAAATATAGGTTCCCATTTGAAATTTTTAAGCTACCCCCCTCCCGTCCCCAGTTTATTACGATCAGTTTTTTCGTTGGATGTATATTTCTTGAGATATTTCAATGTCTCAAGATAAAAAACACCCTGTATATAATTAAAAAAACAGGTTCAACAACCACTGCAGGGTTTCACTGGGAGCAACTGCCATCCGTTAAAATGACACTGGCTCCCAGTAGAACGACGAAATCCTTGTGTGTCTTGAGGACACGGAGCGACCTAATGATAACAGGCTTCTGCATCTATATCGCAAATTCTTCGGATTGTAATATATATAATGCATACATATATGTATATATAGCTGCTGAAAATAATTTAGATGGAAACACGATGACGAAATCGACTCAAGGATGACTTGCTGGACTGCTACGATGCCACCATTATCCCTCTTCCCGGAAAATGTATCTTTTTGGTTGAAAATTCGATAATTATTCAAAGAAACTGTATTATCATCAGAGAATAACAGAAATTTTTAACGTCTTTTCAGACTAGTTGAAAATATAAATTAAACATTATTTTTAATTAATTTTTTTCTGAAAAAAGGTCTTCTCCTTTCGCTCCGCTGGGAATCGAACCTCAGAACTTCCGATTGCCGGTATTTTTGAAAAAAGTTTCTTCTCTCGATCTCTCTAGTAGCTTAATAGAAAAGCGCCCGACCGACAATCAGAAGTTCTGAGGTTCGATTCCCAGCGGAGCGAAAGGAGAAGATCTTTTTTCAGAAAAAAATGTATTAAAAATAATTCAATAATTATGTTACACAGTAATCTTTCTTGGTTCAAATTTCAACTATTTAGTTGAAAAATAACCTTTTTTGTAGATAAGTCGTCTTTTTTGGAGGAATTCACTTTTTTTATTTAAAATAAATTACTTTTTTGTTTACTTTGTTAAAAATTTCTCTTTTTTGTAAAAAATTCGTCTTTTTTGGTAAACAAATAATCTTTTTTGTTGAAAAAGTATCTTTTTGGTTTAAAATTTCAACGTTTCTGGTAAAAAATTTAAATATTTATTTGAAAATTTAATTCTTTTTTCAAGACTAATAATTTCAGGTTGAAAATTCAACTGTTTTGTAAAAGATTTATTTCGCTTAAAAATTCGACAATTTGGTTGAATTTTTTTATTTTTTGATCGGAAAAACGTTTTTGGCTGAAAATTCAACAATTATTATTTTCGTGAAAATGAGTCTTTGGTTGAATTCAACTGTTTTTTTTTTGTAAATAAAAGTATTATTTGCTTTACTTTTTTACGAATTCCTCTCTTTGGTAGAAAATTCGTTTTTTTTTGGTAAACAACTAATCTTCTTTGTTGAAAATTAACTTTTTTGTTGAAAATTAATCATTTTAGGTTGAAAATTCAACTGTTTTGTAGAAAATTTATCTTTTTGCTTAAAAATTCAACAAATTGGTTGAATTTTGTTTCTTTTTTGATCGGAAAATCGTTTTTGGTTGAAATATCAAATATTTTTATAAAAATGCGTCTTTTTGTGATGAATTCAACTGTTTTTTTTTAAATTTAAAATAAAACAATTTTTTGTTTTAATTTTTCAAAAATTTGTTTTTGTAAACAATTTATCTTCTTTCTTCAAAATTTATCTTTTTGGTTGAAAATTCTACAACTTTATTAAAAAATAATCCTTTTTGGTTGAAAGTTCAAATATTTGTTTGAAAATGAACTTTTTTTGAAAATTCTTAATTTTGAATTGAAAATTCTACTTTTTTGTAGAAAATTTGTCTTTTTTTGGATAAATTCAATTGTTTTTTCAATTAAAATAAAAGTATTTTTTTGTTTACTTTGATAAAAATTCATCTCTGGTTGCAAATTCGTCTTTTTTTTTAAACAATTAATCTTCTTTGTTGAAAATGTATCTTTTTAGATTTAAAATTCAACTATGTTTGGTAAAAAATTCAACTACTCATTTAAAAATTAATTTTTGTTGAAAATTAATAATTTCAGGTTGAAAAGTGAACTGTTTAAACAATTTTTTTTTTATTTTTTGATCGGAAAATCGTTTTTGGTCGAAAATTCTACAATTACGTTAAAAAGTAATTCTTCTTGGTTGAAAAGTTAATTTTTTTGTAGAAAATGTATCTTTTTAGATTGAAAATTCAACCATTTTTTTGTAAAAAATTTAATTATTTACTTAAAAATTGAATTCTTTGTTCAAAATTAATAATTTTAGGTTGAAAATTCGAAAATATAGTTGAATATTTTTTCTTTTTCGATCCACAAATCGTTTTTGGTTGAAAAATGAACCATTTTAGTGTAAATGCGCTTTTTTGGATAAATTCTACTGTTATTTTTTTTAATTCAACTTTTTTGTACAAAATTTGTCTTTTTGGATGAATTCACATTTTTTGTATTTGAAATAAAAGTATTTTTTGGTTTAATTTTTAAAAATTCATCTTATTTGTTGACAGTGTATCTTTTTAGTTCAAAATATTTCTGAAGATTTCAAAGATTCCAAAAGATTTCAAAAATAATTCAAAAGAATTTAATAATTTCACAAAGATTTCAAAACATTTCAAAGATTTCAAAATAGTTCAAAGATTTCACGAAGGTTTTCAAGATTCCCAAATATTTCTGTAGATTTCAAAAATTCCAAAAGATTTCACAAATATTTTTAATGATCTTAATGATTTCACAAAGATTTCACGGTGATATCAAAGATTTCAAGAAGATTTCAAAATATTTCTGAAGGTTTCAAAAATTCCAAAAGATTTCAATGATTCCACACAGATTCCAAAATATTTCGAAGATTTCGCAAGGATTTCAAAGATTCCACAGGATTTCAGTAGATTTCAATGATTTCACAAACATTTCGAAATATTTCTGTAGATTTCAAAGATTCCAAAAGATTTCACAAATATTTTTAATGATCTTTATGATTTCACAAAATATTTCAAAGATTTCACGAATATTTCAAAGATTTCAAAGATTCCCAAAGATTTCAAAAATTCCAAAAGATTTCAATGATTCCACATAGATTCCAAAATATTTCGAAGATTTTGCAAGGATTTCAAAGATTCCCCAGGATTTCAAAAGATTTCAGTAGATTTCAAAGATTCCAAAAGATTTTACAAATATTTCAAAAGAATTCAATAATTTCACAAAGATTTCAAAACATTTCAAAGATTTCAAAATAGTTCAAATATTTCACAAAGGTTTTCAAGATTCCCAAATATTTCTGAAGATTTCAAAGATTCCAAAAGATTTCACAAATATTTTTAATGATCTTAATGATTTCACAAAGATTTCAAAATATTTCAAAGGTTTCACGAAGATTTCAAAGATTTCAAAATATTTCTGAAGGTTTCAAAAATTTCAAAAGATTTCAATGATTCCACATAGATTCCAAAATATTTTGAAGATTTCGCAAGGATTTCGAAGATTCCCAGGATTTCAGTGGATTTCAATGATTTCACAAAAATTTCAAAAGATTTCACAAATATTTTTAATGATCTTAATGATTTCACAAAATATTTCAAAGATTTCACGAAGATTTCAAAGATTCCAAAAATTCCAAAAGATTTCAATGATTCCACATGGATTCAAAAATATTTCGAAGATTTCGCAAGGATTTCAAAGATTCCCCAGGATTTCAAAATATTTCTGCAGATTTCAAAGATTCCAAAAGATTTCACAAATATTTCAAAAGAATTCAATAATTTCACAAAGATTTCAAAATAGTTCAAAGATTTCCCAGGGGTTTTCAAGATTTCCACAGATTTCATAATATTTCTGAAGATTTCAAAGATTCCAAAAGATTTCACGAATAATTCAAAAGAATTCAATAATTTCACAAAGATTTCAAAACATTTCAAAGATTTCAAAATAGTTCAAAGATTTCACGAGGGTTTTCAAGATTTCCACAGATTTCAAAATATTTCTGAAGATTTCAAAGATTCCCAAAGATTTCACAAATATTTCAAAAGAATTCAATATTTTCACAAAGATTTTAAAGATTTCAAAATAGTTTAAAGATTTCACGAAGGTTTTCAAGATTTCAAAATATTTCAAAGATTTCACAAAGATCTAAAAGATTCCGAAAGATTTCAAAATATTTCTGAAGATTTCAAAAGATTTCACAAATATTTTTAATGATCTTAATGTTTTCACAAAGCTTTCAAAATATTTTAAAGTTTTTAAATATTTCAAAGATTTCAAATTTGCCAAGTATTTTAAAATATATCTGAAGATTTCACAAATATTTCACAAGATTTCAATGATTGCAAAATATTTCAAAGATTTCAAAATATTTTAAAGATTCCCAAAGATTTCAAAATATATCGGAAGATTTCCATGATTTAAAAAAAAATGGACAAATATTTCAAAAGCTTTCAAAGATTTCAAAATATATCCGAAAATTCAAAGACTTCAAAATATATCGGAAGATTTCACATTCCAAAAAATTTTTAAAGATTTCAAAAGATTTCAGTAGATTTCAGTAGATTTCAGTTACATCACAAAGATTTCGAAAATTCCCAAAAATGTTTCAAAAATGTTTACTTTGTTAAAAATTAATCTTATTTGTTGACAGTGTATCTTTTTAGTTCAAAATATTTCTGAAGATTTCAAAGATTCCAAAAGATATCACAAGTAGTTCTGATGATCTTAATGATTTCAAAATATTTCAAAGATTTCACGAAGATTTCAAAGATTCCCAAAGATTTCAAAATATTTCTGAAAGTTTCAAAAATTCCAAAAGATTTCAATGATTCCACATAGATTCCAAAATATTTCGAAGATTTAGCAAGGATTTCAAAAGATTTCAGTAGATTTCAATGATTTCACAAAAGTTTCAAAAGATTTGTGAAGATTTCAAAGATTCCAAAAGATTTCACAAATATTTTTAATGATCTTAATGACTTCACAAAGATTTGACGAAGATTTCAAAGATTCCCAAATATTTCAAAATATTTCTGAAGATTTCAAAGATTCCAAAAGATTTCAAAAATATTTGAAAAGAATTCAATAATTTCACAAAGATTTCAAAACATTTCAAAGATTTCAAAATAGTTCAAAGATTTCACGAAGGTTTTCAAGATTCCCAAATATTTCTGTAGATTTCAAAGATTCCAAAAGATATCACAAGTAGTTCTAATGATCTTAATGATTTCAAAATGTTTCAAAGATTTCACGAAGATTTCAAAGATTTCAAAATATTAATGAAAGTTTCAAAAATTCCAAAAGATTTCAATTATTCCACATACATTCGAAAATATTTCGAAGATTTCGCAAGGATTTCAAAGATTCCCTAGGATTTCAAAAGATTTCAGTAGATTTCAATGATTTCACAAAAATTTCAAAAGATTTGTGAAGATTTCAAAGATTCCAAAAGATTTCACAAATATTTTTAATGAT
>CAKNYM010050677.1:44166-82618 GCA_932195095.1 Andricus curvator
CAAAGATTTCAAAATATATCCGAAGATTTCCACGATATAAAGAAAAAATCACAAATATTTCAAAGATTTCCAATTATTTTAATGATTTCGTGAAGATTTCAAAGATTTCAAAATATATCTGAAGATTTCAAAAACTTCAAAATATATCTGAAGATTTCGAAGGTTCCAATATATTTCAAAATATTTCTGAAGATTTCAGTGACTTTACAAAGATTTCAAAATATTTCAAAGACTTCAAAATATATTTGAAGATTTCAAACATTCCAAAATAATTCACAGATATTTCAAAAAATTTCAAAGATCTTACAAAGATATTAAAATATTTCAACGATTTCAAAGATTCCTAAAAATATTTCAAAATATATCTGAAGATTTCCATGATTTCGAAAGATTTCACAAATATTTCAAAGATTTCACGAAGGTTTCAAAGGTTCCCAAAGTTTTCAAAGGTTCCCAAAGTTTTCAAAATATATCCGAAGATTTCCATGATATAAAAAAAAATTCACAAATACTTCAAAATATTTCGAAGATTTCATGTAGATTTCAAAATATTTCAAAATATTTCAACGATTTCGTGAAGATTTTAAAGATTTAAAAATATATCTGAAGATTTCAAAAACTTCAAAATATATCTGAAGATTTCAAAGATTCCAAAAGATTTCACAAATATTTCAAAAGATTTCGAAAATTTCAAATATTTTCAAAGATTTCAAAATATTTTTAAAGATTTCAAAAGATTTCAATAGATTTCAATGATTTCGCAAAGATTTCAAAGTATTTCAAAGATTTCGCGAACATTTCAAAGATTCCCAAAGATTTCAAAATATATCTGAAGATTTCAAATATTCCAAAATATTTCACAAATATTTCCATTTTTCGATTCTTAGTTTTAAGAATAATTTGCTAATTTCCTATTTAGGAATAAATTTTCTTTTTAAGTAATCCTTTTAGGTTTGAACTAAAAAGGATTAATTTTACACCAAAAATTGAACCCTCAAATATTCAGTTGAAAATTGCATAGTTAAATTTTCAGTTCAAAAATGAATTTTCAACTAAAAAAATCAACTTTCAACAAAATAGTTAAATTTTCAACAAAATATTTAAATTTTCAACTAAAATAGTTAAAATTTCAATTAAAAAATAATTTTTGAAACAATAAACAGCGATTTTTCAACGCAATAGTCTTCTGGTTAAATATTTTTCTACTTGGTTGAAAATTTCGTTAAAAATGCATCTTTGTAGGTTAAAAATTCAATTATTTATTTAAAAATTCAACTATTTATTTAAAAATTCAACTATTTTGTTAAGAACTCGTTTCTTTCGCTTGTAGGTTCAACAATCGTTGAAAATAATTTATTTTTTGAAAATTCAACTATCCTACAGGGGCAACCTACCTACTGTGGATAATGGAACCTACAGTGGATAATCATTAATTAAGAGTACAAATAAAAGAAAAATAATTAATTTTAATTTTAATTCATGAAAAAATATTGTGTCTTAACTACTAATTAAATTTAATTAATTATTTTACGTATATTAGTATTTTTAATTAATGATTATCCACAATTATTGCACTATTTTCGTAAAAAAATTTTTTTTGTAAATTTCTAACTGTCAAAAAATCGGTCACCTACACATGACCAATAAGAGAATTATTCAAGGCTGAAAGCCAGTGGTCGAGGTTCCGTTTCTAAATACGTCGATGACCAAACAGTCATTTATGTGTACACACAGTATGCATTATGCTTACAAGGCGCAATTTACTTTTTTTTTTTTTTTTTTTTTTTGCAAATGTTACTTCCAATGTCTCACCTCTTTTAAAAAATATTTTTAGTTATTCTTTTCTTATCTTTTAATTATAAATTAAAATATTTTTTTGTTGAAATATCACCTACTAAATTTTTCATTGAAAATTCATCTTTTTTGGTTGGAAATTTAACTAGTTGGCTAAAAGTTCAACTACTTTGTTAACAAATTTTTTTTTTTTTTTTCGTAGAAGATTTATCATTTTAGTTGAAATTTCATCTTTTTGGTTGAAAATGTAAATATTTTGTTTGAAAATTCGTCTTTTTAGGATGAAAATTCAACTATTTTGGTAAAAAATTTAACTATTTGTTTGAAAATAAAATTTTTTGTTAAAAATTAATAATTTCAGTTTTGTAGAAAATGAATTTTCTGAATGATAATTTCAACTAAATAAAATTTAATGAAAAATTTTCAACTATTTTATTATTATTGATTTATTGATTTATTTATTAATTTTAGAAAGTTTAATATCTTAATATCAAAGATATTAATCAGATTATTAATTGAATGAATAATTAAACTAACCAATATATTATTTATTAAATTATTATTTATTATTATAATAATATTATATAATAAACTCGTGTTTATTAATTATAATTATTAATTAATAATTTATATAATATAATATATAATATTATTATAACATTAATATAATATCAATTGAAATAAAAATATAATTTATATAAATTTAAATTAACAAAAACAAATTAAATTTTGTCAAATTATTTAAATTATTGTTATAATTATTTGTCAAATAATTTATTTATTTATTATACAATTTTCATTTTGATAAGAAAATAAAATTATCAAATTAAAATTAATTATTGTTGAATATAATATTAATTTATTATTATAAATTATATAATATTATTATAAATAATAAATTAATTATAATTATTATCATAATATATAATAAATAATAATTATAATAATATAATAATAATAATAAATATTTTTTGGTTGAAAATTTAACTATTTTGGTTGAAAATGAACTTTTTTCTTAATAACTCATAATTCCAGGTTGAAAAATTAAGTTATTTAGTCGAAAATTTAACTGTTTGCTTAAAAATTAACTTTTTTTGTTGACATTTTTTATATAAGGTTGAAAATTTAACTTTTTTAAAAAAAAATTATCTTTTTGGCATTAAAATTGGACAATTTGGTTGATTTTTTTTTTTTGATCGGAAAATCATTTTTTGTTCAAAAATAAACATTTTCATAAAAATACGACTTTTTATGAATTCACTTTTTTTTATTTAAAATAAAAGTATTTTTTGGTTTAATTTGTTGAAAATTTGTTTTTGTAAACAATTAATCTTTTTAGTTGAAAAAGTATTTTTTTTTGTTAAAAACTCATAATTTTAGGTTGAAAATTAAATTTATTTGGTATGAAATTGAACTATTTGTTTAAAAATTAACTTTTATTGTTGAAATTTTTTTATTTCAGGTTAAAAGTTCAACTATTTTGTAGAAAATTTGTCTTTTTTGGATAAATTCAACTGTCTTTTTATTATAATAAAAATAAAATAATCCTTTTTGGTTGAAAATTTAACTATTTGTTTGAAAATTAACATTTTTTGTTGAAACTTTTTTATTTCAGGTTGAAAATTCAACTTTTTTTTATAGAAAATTTATCTTTTTGGCTTCAAAATTGGACAATTTGATTGAATTTTTTTTCTTTTCTGCTCGGAAAATCATTTTTGGTTGAAAAATCTACTATTTTGATAAAAATACGTCTTTTTTTGATTAATTTTGGTTTAATTTGTTAAAAATTTCATTTTGTAAAGAATTCATCTTCTTAGTTGAAAATTTATATTTTTGGTTAAAAATTCTACAATTTTGTTAAAAATAATCCTTTTTGGTTGAAAATTCAACTATTTGGTCGAAAATGCACTTTTTTGTTAAACATTCATAATTTCAGGTTGAAAGTTCAATTTGTTTGTTAGAAAATTTAACTATTGAAAAAAAGTTTTATTGTTGAAAAATTTTAATTTCAGGTTGAAAATTCAACTGTTTTGTAAAAAAATTTTTTTTTTTTGATGAATTCAACTGTTTTTTATTTATTTAAAATAAAAGTAATTTCAGGTTTAATTTGTTAAAAATTTAATTTTGTAAACAATTAATCTTCTTAGTTGAAAATGTATCTTTTTGGTGGAAAATTCTACAACTTTAATAAAAAATAATCCATTCGGTTGGAAATTCAAATATTTGTTTGAAAATTAACATTTTTTGAAAATTAATAACTTGAGATTAAAAATTCAACTTTTTTGGTGAAAATTTGTCTTTTTTGGATCAATTCAACTGTTTTTTAAATTAAAATAAAAGTATTTTTTGGTTTAATTTGTTAAAAAATTCACCTCTTTAGTTGAAAATTCGTCCTTTTTGGTAAACAATTAATCTTCTTTGTTGACAGTGTATATTTTTAGTTGAAAATTCAACACTTTTGTTAAAAATTAATACTTTTTGGTTGAAAATGAACTTTTTTGTTGAAAATTCATGATTTCAGGTTGAAAATCCATCTTTTCACGAATTTTAAACCAACAAATTAAATTGGCAATTCAAAAATATTAATTTTCAATTAAAAAAATTAATTTTTAACAAAATAGTTCAATTTTCAACCAAAGAGATAAATTTTCAACTAAAATGATTAATCTTCAACCAAGAAAATGAATTTTTAACAAAATATTTCAACTTTTAATCAAGTAGTTGAATTTTCGACCAAGAATATTAATTTTATACCGAAAAACTTTTTCAATTTTAAATGAAAAATAGTTGAATTTACAAAAAAAAAAAAAAAAAATAGATTATTTTCAAACCAAGAAGGTTAATTTTCTACCAAAAAATTAATTTTTAACAATTTTCTACCAAACTAGTTAAATCATCAACTAAAAAAGATAAATTTCCAACAAAAACTGGAATAGTGAAATTTTCAGTTAAAAAATTGATTTTCAACAAATAAAAAAACGAATTTTGAAGAAAATAGTTAAATTTTCAACCAGAGATGAACTTTCAACTAAAATGAAAATTTCAAAAAAAAGGGTTTTCATTTTTAATCAAAAATAGTTGAATTTAATCAGAATTAATAATAGTTTTGACAATTAATTAATTTTTTATTTATCTAGATTAAATTCTAAAAATGTCAAATCTCTTGGAAAGTTGACAAGGAGATAAAACGAGAATGTTTACTATGATTGAGAAAAATTAGGTCACTTGGCAGAATAAGGACAAAATCTTGGGTTAATGGCTTTGGGGTGGAAAGAGATTAAGAATAGAAAATTGCGACTCTCTGGCGCCAGAGACGAAACATTTGTCGATACGTCGTATTTTTTTTTAAAGACGAATTTTCAATAAAATTGTTGAATTTTTAACCAACAAAGATTTTTCAATAAATTAGGAAAAAATTTTTAATTAAATTGTTAAATTTAAAGTTAAAAAAATTATAAAATTATAAAATTATAATAGTGATTAAATAATTCTTATAATCATAAATAGTTGAATTTTCAATTTAAAAAATTAAAAAAAAAAAACGAATTTTTAACAAAATAATTGAATTTTCAACCAAAGAGATGAATTTTCAACTAAAATGATGAATCTTCAACCAAGAAAATTAATTAAAAAAAATATATTCGAACCTTTAACCAAGTACTCGAATTATAAAAAAAAAAGAATTTTCAAAAAAGAAGATTAATTTTCTACCAAAAGAATATTTTAATTTTGAAATTATAAAATTATAATATTGATTAAATAATAATTATAATTAGTTGAATTCTCATCTAAAAAAAGGAAAATTTCAAACCAAAAATTAAATAGTTAAATTTTCAACTAAATATTTAAATTTACAACCAAAAAAGATAAAATTCCAACTGAAAATGGAATAGTTCAATTTGCAATTTAAAAAATAAATTAAAAAAACAACTAATTTTCAACAAAATAATTGAATTTTCAATTAAAATGATAAATCTTCAACCAAGAAAATTAATTAAAAAAAATATATTCCAACCTTTAACCAAGTACTTGAATTATCAACCGAAAAAGATGAATTTTCAAAAAAGAAGATTAATTTTCTACCAAAAGAATATTTTAATTTTGAAATTATAAAATTATAATAGTTATTAAATAATAATGATAATTATAAATAGTTGAATTTTCAACTAAAAAAAGAACATTTTCAAAAAAGAAGATTAATTTTCTACCAAAAGAATATTTTAATTTTGAAATTATAAAATTATAATATTAATTAGATAATAATTATAATTAGTTGAATTTTCAACTAAAAAAGACAAATTTCAAACCGAAAATGAAATAGTTAAATTTTCAACCAAATATTTAAATTTACAACCAAAAAAGATAAAATTCCAACTGAAAATGGAATAGTTCAATTTTCAATTTAAAAAATTAAAAAAAAAGGAATTTTCAACAAAATAATTGAATTTTTAACCAAAGAGATGAATTTTCAATTAAAATGATGAATCTTCAATCGAGAAAATTAATTTAAAAAAATATATTCCAACCTTTAACCAAGTACTTGAATTATCAATCAAAAAAGATGAATTTTCAAAAAGGAAGATTAATTTTCTACCAAAAGAATATTTTTATTTTGAAATGATAAAATTATAATAGTATTTAAATAATAATTATAAATAGTTGAATTTTCATCTAAAAACGAAAAATTCAAACCACAAATTAAATAGTTAAATTTTCAACCAAATATTTAAATTTACAACCAAAAAAGATAACATTCCAACTGAAAATGGAATAATTCAATTTGCAATTAAAAAAATTAATTAAAAAAAAAAATTGTCAACAAAAGAATTTAATTTTTAACCAAAGAGATGAATTTTCAACCAAAGAGATAAATTTTCAACTAAAATGATGAATCTTCAACCAAGAAACTTAATTAAAAAAAAAATATTTTAATTTTGTAATTATAAAATTATAATCGTGATTAAATAATAATTATAATTAGTTGAATTTTCAACTAAAAAAGGCAAATTTCAAACCAAAAATGAAATAGTTAAATTTTCCAACAAATATTTAAATTTACAACCAAAAAAGATAAAATTCCAACTGAAAATGGAATTGTTCAATTTTCAATTTAAAAATTAAAAAAAAAAACGAATTTTCAACAAAATAATTGAATTTTCAACCAGAGATGAATTTTCCATAAAAATGATGAATCTTCAACCAAGAAAATTAATTAAAAAAAATATATTCCAACCTTTAACCAAGTACTTGAATTATTAAACAAAAAAGATGGATTTTCAAAAAAGAAGATTAATTTTCTACCAAAAAAATATTTTAATTTTGAAATTATAAAATTATAATAGTGATTAAATAATAATTATAATAATTATAGATAGTTGAATTTTCAACTAAAAAAGGAAAATTTCAAACCAAAAATTAAATAGTTAGTTTGTCAACCAAATATTTAAATTTACAACCAAAAAAGATAAAATTCCAATTTTCAATGAAAATGATGAATCTTCAACCAAGAACATTAATTTAAAAAAATATTTTTTAATTTTGAAATTATAAAATTATAATAGTGACTAAATAATAATTATAATTATAAATAGTTGAATTTTCAACTCAAAAAGGCAAATTTTCAAACAAATATATAAATTTACAACCAAAAAAGATAAAATTCCAACTGAAAATGTAATAGTTCAATTTGCAATTTAAAAAAATCAATTTAAAAAAAACCAATTTTTAGCAAAATAAGTGAATTTTCAACCAAATAGATGAATTTTCAATTAAAATTATGAATCTTCAACAAAGTTAATTAATTTTAAAAAATATATAAATTCAATAAAAAAATACGTATTTTTTGTTGAACATCAATATTTTGGGTGTGAAAATTCATCTGTTTCTGCAGAAATTTCACATTTTTTGGTTAAAAGTTCAATTTTCTGTTTAAAAATTAATCTGGTTTGGTTGAAAATTAACTTTTTCTTGAAAATTTAACTGCTTTGTAAAAAAATCGTATTTTATCGAAAATTCAAAAATATCAATTTTTTTGTTAAAAGTACAACAATTTGGTTGAAAATTAATCTGTTTTAGTAGAATATTCAAGTATTTTATTGAAAATTAATTTTTGTTGGGAAAATCCAACTGTTTTTTTTAAATTAAATTTTGTTTGTTAAAATCTCAACTATTACATTTTTTGTTGAGAACTTATCTTTTTGAATGGAAAATTAAACTCTAGGTTAAAAAAATGAACAAATTTCTTAAAAGTTCGTTTTTTTAGTTGAAGATTAAAAATTTTAGTTGAAAATTCGTTTTTTTCTTGAAAATTAATTTTTTCAACTCCTTTTTTGTAAAATTCGTGTTTTTGGCTTGAAAACTCAACTATTTGGTACAAAATTAAACTATTTTTTGGAAAATTAATTTTTTTCAAATTGAAAATTGTCGCTTAAATAAAAATTTAACTACTCCGTTTTAAAAATGAAAATTTAATTATTCTGTTGATCTATTTTAGTTAAAAAAATTGAACTATTTGGTTAGCAATTTTTAGAAATGAAAAAAATATAAACTTTCTTGAAAATTCGTCTTTTCTGTTAAAAAATTAATTTTTTTGGTTGAAAATTCAACTATTTGGTTTAAACAATTTTTGCGTTGAGAATTCATCTTTTTGGTTGAAAATTTAACTATTTTTTTGAAAAATCAACTGTTTCGATAAAAGCTCACGTTTTTGACTTAAGAATTATTTTGATGAAATTTTTTTTCGTTACTGACTGAAAAACCTTTCTTGGTTGAAAATTCGTCTTTTTTATTTGAAAAGTGTTTTTAGTGTAATTTTTTTCGAAATAGTAGCAAAATAGTGGAATTCCATTACTTATTTTTTATTTAAAAATAAAATTCAGAAAAGAGCTTTAATTTATTATATGCAACAAAGTGAAATTTAATAATTAATGAGGGTCAAATTAATATTTTCGAAAGCCTACGCATTAGAAATTTACCAACTTTAAATAATTATTGCCTAAGGAGTTAAAATCTGAGACTTATTGTGAGTTACTTTCAATTTATTCTCGACACCCACGGCTGTTTTTTTTTTTGCTTAAACAATTTATGAGCGGCTGTTCAAACACTGGATGTCGTAATTCGAAATACAAATCAAAGGAAACTTATTCTCGTCTTGCCTCCAAACAGGAATAAAATTAGTCAGGATTGAGTAAATTTTATACTTTCAAGAAAAATTCTACAAATTGTAAATTAAAACTAAAAAACAATTTTTTTAAACAATTTATTGTAATTTTGGAGAGTAATTTTCTAGTTCTTGTCTATTTTTTTGTCTATTTTTTTCTTGTCTATTTTTTTTTCAGCTGATAAATCAACCAAAAAATATTGTAATTTTCAATGAAAAACAGTTGAATTGAACAAAAAATTCAAATTTTCACAAAAAAGTTGAATTTTCAAGACAAAAAGACGAATTTTCTAAAAAAACATTTGAATTTTCAACTAAAAAAATAAATTTTTAACTAAACAGTTAAATTTTTAAACAAAAAAGATAAATTTTCAACTAAAATGATAAATCTTCAGCCAAGAAAATTAATTATTAACAAAAAATTTCAACTTTTAACCGAATAGATTAATTTTCAACGAATGAAGATAAATTTTCTACCAAAAATAAAAATTGATAAATTTTCAGTTAAAAAAATTAATTTTTCCACCAAAAAAGATTTTAATTTTAAATGAAAAACAGTTTGATTCAGATAAAAAGACAAATTGTTTAATTGTTAAAAAAAATTTTAAGCTAAGAACAGAATAGTTAGATTTTCAATTTAAAAAATTGAACTAAAAAAACACGAATTTTCAACCAAATAGTTAAATTTTCAACTTAAATGTATATTTTTAACTAAAATTATGAATCTTCAACGAAGAAAATGAATTTAAAAAAAATTCTATTTTTAACCAAATACTTGAATTTTCAACCAAAAAATATGAATTTTCAACCAAGAAAATAATTTCCTAGCAAAAGAATATTTTTATTTTAAATCAAAAAGAGTTGACTTCAACAAAAAAGATGGATTTTTAACAAAGTATAAAAATTTTCAACCAAAAAATTGAATTGGCAATTCAAAAATATTAATTTTCAACTAAAAAAATCAATTTTTAACAAAATAGTTAAATTATCAACCAAAGAGATAAATTTTCAACTAAAATGATTAATCTTCAACCAAGAAAGTGAATTTTTAACCAAATATTTCAACTTTAACCAAGTAGTTTAATTTTCGACGAAAAAAGATAAATTTTTGACCAAGAAAATTAATTTTATACTCAAAAATGTTTTTATTTTAAATGAAAAATAGTTGAATTTATCAGAAAAAAAAAATTTCCAAAACCACAAAAAGATCTCAGTTTTTAATGAGAAAGAATTGATTTCAACAAAAAAAAAGACAAAAAAAAGTTGAATTCTTAAAAAAAAATTAATTTCAAACCAAGAAGGTTAATTTTCTACCAGGAAGAAGATTTTTATATATATATAAAGTATAATTTGAAGAATTCTCTACCAAAAAAGTAGAATTTTTAACAAAATACAAGAATTTTTCACCAAAAAGTTGAATTGGCAACTCAAATAATTAATTTTCAAATAAAAAATCTATTTTAAACAAAATAGTTAAATTTTCAATAAGAGATGAATTTTCAAATAAAAAGATTTTAATTTTAAATAAAAAAGAGTTAAATTCATCTAAAAAAGAAGAATTTTCAAAAAAAAAGTTGAATTTTCAACCAAATAGGTGAATTTTCAACCAAAATAAATTATTTTAAAAATAATTTTTGTTTTTGATTTACTGTAATTTTTTAATTTACTTTATTTTTTAACAAATAAAATATAAAAAAAACTATAATCTTTCCAAAAAAATTTCATTTTTGTCCCAGATTCTAAATTTTCTTTAAAAAGCTATAATTTGATTTTCATGTAGGTGAAAAATAATTCCTTTTTAATTTTTAAGTTAAATAATTGATAATTATTAATAAAAATTTTCGCCAATATGACAGTTTATTAATTATTATACGTCAGTCTAACATCTTATCCAATTTTCTTTAACATGAAATGGACTAATTAAATGTTCACTTAAGAACATTAATTCTCAACTAAAAAAACAATTTTTAACACAATTTTTAAATATTTAACTAATAAAATGAATTTTTAACAAAATAGTTTAAATTTCAACCAAGTAGTTGAATTTTCGACCGAAATAGAAATATTGCAAGTTAAATTTCGCGCCAAAATTTTTTCAAATTTGACGCGGGAAATTTAAATTTCAAGATTTTGTTTTGAAAGCCTTTCGAAATGTTAAATAATTAGCGCTTTACGTAATACAATTAGGACCATAAGCCCCGCCTCGATTTACACGAACGAGACCCGTTTGCTCTATTATGGGTGCGGTCGAATATCCTGCACCTGCATTTTTTAATGTAAACCCATTATGACACGGTTGACATCTTGCACCGTAAAAACAATCTAAGGTGGACTTTTCAACCGGAAATAATTCATAATTTCAATGAACCCACCACTTTTACTTAATTAATTTAAATATTTATTATTTATTATTTAAATAAATAATTTTTTTTTCATATTTTTAATATTCTGATGCTTTAATATTATTCTGGAGATTGTTTGTAT
This sequence comes from Andricus curvator, assembly GCA_932195095.1. Taxonomy (NCBI): domain Eukaryota; kingdom Metazoa; phylum Arthropoda; class Insecta; order Hymenoptera; family Cynipidae; genus Andricus; species Andricus curvator. The sequence continues at coordinate 55,604 of CAKNYM010050677.1, forward strand.
ATTGCAAGGATATACATTTTTTATTTTGATATACATCAATCTCAAATTTCTATTATTCTGGAGGTTAGGTTTAAGTGTGGTGTACTGATTTTTTGGCGCGAAATTTAAATTACAAAATTATTTTACACGTTACAAAAAGACAAATCAAACTTGCATTGGTTGTTGAACATTCGTCTTTTTTGGTATAAAAAACTATTTTCTAAACAATTAATTCTTTTTACTGGAAATTTGACCATTTTATTTTTAGTTAAAAATGTACATGTTTGAGTTGAAAAAAAGTATTTTTTGGTAGAAAATTGATCTTTTTGGTTTGGAATTTATCTATTTGAAACCAAAAAATATTGTAATTTTCAATGAAAAACAGTTGAATTGAACAAAAAAATACAAATTTTTACAAAAGAGCTGAATTTTCAAGACAAAAAGACGGAATTAAAAAACATTTGAATTTTCAACCAAAAAGATAAATTTTCAACTAAACAGTTAAATTTACAAAGAAAAAAGATAAATTTTCAGCTAAAATTATGAATCTTAAACAAAGAAAATGAATTATTAACAAAAAATTTCAACTTTTAACCAACTAGATGAATTTTCAACTAAAGAAGCTAAATTTTCAACCAAAAATAAAAATTGTTAAATTTTCAGCTGAAAAAATTAATTTTCTATCTAAGGTGAACTTTTCAACCGGAAATAATTAATTCATAATTTCAATAAACCCACCACTTTTATTTAATTAATTAAAAAATTTTTTTTAAATCCAGGAAAGTCAATTTAAAATAATTTTTTTTTATATTTTTAATATTCTGATGCTTTAATATTATTCTGGAGTTTGTTTATATATTGCAAGGATTTAGATTTTTTATTTTGATATGCATCAATCTCAAATTTCTATTATTCTGGAGGTTAGGTTCAAGTGTGGTGTACTGATTTTTTTTTGGCGCGAAATTTAAGTCACAAAATTATTTTAACTTTCCAAAAAGGCAAATCAAGTTCGCATTGGTTGTTGAACATTCGTCTTTTTCGGTAGAAAAAACTATTTTGTAAAGAATTAATTTTTTACTGGAAATTTAACCTTTTTAGTTAAAAATGTATGTTTTAGTTGAAAATTCGTCTTTTTTTGGTAGAAAATTAATTCTTTTGGTTTAACATTTATCTATTTGAAACATTTCAGGCCCAGTGAAGTCAAAAATTGTAAAAAAAATTTTATTTAGAATAAAAATAAGTTGAAGTAAAAAATTGAGATTACGAGGTCGACTTTCAGAAAACAATGCTTGACCAGTGAAAATCGATAGAAGCCACTGAGTCACCGTTTGCGTGGACTCTACCATAAACAACGTAATCAGGTCCTGCATTGACCCAAAAAATAAAAAGGTTCATTTTCTTCATGAAAAAAATTAGTAAACCAAAAATATGAATTTTTGGAATCAATAAAAATGATTTCTTAATTAAAAATTGATTATTAAACAATTTTTTAAATATTAAGTTATAAATATTTTCAAAGTTGTAAATACTGACGGATTAAAAATTCGCCTTTTTGGATAGGAAGTTAAAAAATTTGGTTGAAATTTATTTTCTCTCTTGATTGAATAATATTATATTTTTTGCGATTTCAAAACAAGAAGGTTTTTCTTAAAATTTGCATTTTTTGGGATGAAAATTCTATTATTTAACTTTTTGGTTACAAATTAACTTTTTTGTTGAAAATTCGACTGCTTGGTAGAAAATTCCTCTTTTTGAGTTGAAAATTATATTATTTACGTAAAAAATTAAACAATTTAGACATTTTTTTCTCTCTTCACTGAAAAATCTTCATTGGTTGAAAATTCAACCCTTTTTTCGAAAATTCGTCTTTTTGGGTTGAAAATTCAACTATTTGTTTGAGAATTAATTTTTTTGTTGAAAATTCATATTTTCGGGTTGAAAATTATATTATTTTGGTACAAAATTCAACAATTTGGTTGAAATGCTTTTTCCTCTCTTTACTGAAAAATCTTGAGTGGTTAAAAATTCAACAATTTATTTCAGAATTAATTTTTTTTTTCAAAATTCATATTTTCGGGTTGGAAATTGTATTATTTTTTTTTATAAAATTAAACAATTTGGTTGAAGTTTTTTTTCTCGCATGACTGAAAAATCTTTTTGGATAGAAAATTCAACAATTTGGTTAAAAATTAACTTTTTTTTAAAATTCAGATTTTGGGTTTGAAAATTCAACTGTTTTTTTCAAAAATTCGTCTTTTTGTCTTATAAATTTAACTAGTTGTTGAAAATTAATCTTTTTTGTTGAAAATTATATTATTTTGGTGTAAAATTAAACAATTTGCTTGAAATTGTTTTCCTCTCGTCACTGAAAAATCATTGGTTGAAAATTCAACTATTTTGTTGAAAATTCGTCTTTTTGGGTTGAAAATTCTCCTTTTTGGATTGAAAATTAAAAAATTGTTTAATTTTAGTTTTGAGAGAATTTTGTGATAAAGTCTGAAATTTTGAATTTTATAAAGATTTAAAAATCCTTTCGAATCCCAAAATGGTGAATCATTTTATTAATTTTGAAAGTTGAAAATATTTTTATTTTTATTTTTCCTTGGTCAAAATTAAAAGACTGAAATTTTACAAATAAGAATTAGTTATGGAATCGACTTGAGTTTCTCATTTCCACCTTTGTCCTGGTTATCGATCCTCAAGATGGCTGTAAAATACCAAAACCATCACGCGACCCGGTGGAGGTAATCCTAGAACTTGGGTGACAGAAAAGTGGTTTTATAATATAGTAATGTAATTCAACTCCCAATCTAACCTTTCCTTGCTATCACCTTACAAAAGGATTAGCATTTCTTGATTAAAAACATTGTTTTTGAATATATATTTACATTATCTAGTTTAAACTTAGGTTTTAAATTCAGAACAATAAATAACAAGTAAATAAAAATAGTATTTCAATTTTAACATTTGAATTTCGCGCCAGAATTATGGGCGCGAAATTCAAATGATTTTATTTTTAATTTAATTATTATTTTGCTCAAGTTAATCTTGAGCAAAAATTAGAATATGATAATAATTTGAATAATAAAAATAAAATATTATAATTTATTTATAATAAAATTTTCTACAAAAATGAAAAGAATTTTCAACAAATGAATTCAATTTCGACCAAATAGTTGTATTTTTTAACAAGAAATATCCATTTTTGACCAAATAAATAACAAAGAGATGAATAATTAATTAATTAATTTTTTCAATTAATTATTTTTAAATTTATTGACAACGAAGATTATGTTTCTACCAAAAAAGACGAATTTTCAACAAACTACATAAACTTTCAATCAAATTGTTAAATAGTTGAATTTTCTACGAAAAAAGACAAGTTTTCCATCAAAAGATGAATTTTTAAAGAAGATTAATTTTCAACCAAAAAAAAAAGAATTTTGAATAAAATTGATTTTCTCGCCAAAGAAATAAACTTTCGAATAAAATTATGAATTTTTAACCAAAAACTGATCTTTTAACCAAATAGTTGAATTTTCGACTAAAAAAGATAAATTTTCAACCAAAAATAGAATTGATACATTTTCAGTTAAAAAATTAATTTTCGACAAAAAAACAATTTTTTAATAAAACTGTAAGATTTTTAAACAAAGGAATGAACTTTTAACTAAAATTATGAATCTTCAAAAAAAAAGATCTTTTAATAAAATAGTGAAATTTTCAATCAAAAATGAAATAAATTTAAAAAAAAACGAATTTTTAAACAAATAGTTCAATTTAGAATCAAATAATTAAATTTTTAATCAAAAAATTAATTTTCACCAAAAAACGAGTTTTCAAAAAAATAGTTAAATTTTCAAGATGAATTTTTACCAGGAAGAATAATTTTTTACCACAAAATACGAATTTTTAAAAAAACACATGAATTTTCAACAAAGCAGTTGAATTTTCAACTAAAGGTAAATTTTTAACCAAAATTAAATAGTTAAATTTTCAGTTAAAAAATTAATTTTTAAACCAAAGAAAAGAATTTTCAAGAAAATAGTTAAATTTACAGCTACAGAAATAAAATTTTATCTAAAATGATGAATCTTCAGTAAAAAACAATTTAACAAAGTAGTTCAACTTTCAAGCAAGTAGTTTAATTTCAGACAAAAAATTACTTGTTAACAAAATAGTTTCATTTTCAACAAAATAGATAAATTTTCAAATAAACAAAAAAATTTGATGTAAAAAAATTAATTTTCGTATAAAAAAATTAATTTTCATGTAAAAAAAATAATTTTCACCAAAAAACGATTTTTCATCAAAATTGTTAAATATTAAAAGAATAAGACGAAATTTATACCAAGCATAATAAATTTTCAACCAAAAATAGAATAGTTACATTTTCAGTTAAAAAATTAATTTTCGACAAAAAAAATAATTTTTAATAAAATTGTTAGATTTTCAACCAAAGAAATGAATTTTTAATTAAAGTTACGAATCTTAAAAAAAAAAAATTCACAGAATAGTGGAATTTAAAATAAAAGAAAATTAGAAAAAAAACTAATTTTCAACAAAATAGTTAAATTTGGAATCAGTTAAATTTTCAACTAAAAAAGATAAATTTTCGTATAAAAAATTAATTTTCACAAAAAAAACGAGTTTTAAACAAAATAGTTAAATTTTTAACCAAGCAGATTAAATTTGTACCGAAAAAGACGAAATTTCATCTAAAATAATGAATCTTTAACATAAAAAATACATTTCCAACCAGAAATAAAATACTTATATTTTCAGTTAAAAAAAAAAATATTAACAAAAAACAAATTTTCAACTAAAGAAGATAAAGTTTCAACCAAAATTCAATAGTTAAATTTTTAGTTGAAAAATTAATTTTCAAACCAAATAAATACATTTTTAACAAAATAGGTAAATTTTCAAACACAGAAATAACTTTTTAACTAAAATGATGAACCTTCAACCAAAAAAAAGAAATTTTAAACAAAGTAGTTCAACTTTCAAGCAAGCAAATAGTTACATTTTCAAACAAAATAATTAAATTTTCAATCAAATATTAGAATTTTTAACCAAAGAAAAATTAACTTTTAATCAAAAAGAGTCAAATCTGAAAATAATGAGAAAAAAATAGAAAAATTGCATTTTCATGAAAATAATTAAATGTTCAATCAAATATTAGGATTTTCAACGAAAGAAAAATTAACTTTCAATCAAAAAGAGTCAAGTCTGAAAATAATTAGAAAAAAATTAGATTAATTGCATTTTCAACAAAATAATAAATAAAATAATATAATAATAATAATAAATTAACTAATTAAAAAATTTTAGGTCTGAAAATCATCTGAGTCAAGTCTGAAAATAATGAGAAAAAAACTAGAAAAATTGCATTTTCAACAAAATAATTAAATTTTCAATCAAATAATTAAATTTTCAGTCAAATATTAGAATTTTTAACCAAACAAAAATTAACTTTCAATCAAAAAGAGTCAAGTCTGAAAATAATGAGAAAAAAATAGAAAAATTGCCTTTTCAAGAAAATAATTAAATGTTCTATCAAATATTAGAATTTTTATCGAAAGGAAAATTAACTTTCAATCAAAAATAGTTAAGTCTGAAAATAATGAAAAAAAATGAGAAAAATTGCATTTTCAACAAGATAATTAAATTTTCAACAAGATAATTAAATTTTCAACAAAATAATTAAATTTTCAACAAAATAATTAAATTTTCAATCAAATATTAGAATTTTCAACGAAAGAAAAATTTTAATTTATTGAATTAACTAATAATAATAAAATAATAATAAAATAATAATAAATTAACTAATTTAAAAATGTTAAGTCTGAAAATCATGAGAAAAAAAATTATAAAAAGTGCATTTTCAACAAAATAATTAAATTTTCAATCAAATAGTAGAATTTGTAATCAAAGAAAAATTAACTTTCAATCAAAAAGAGTAAACCCTGAAAAAAATAAAAAAAAATTAGAAAAATTTCATTTTCAACAAAATAATTATTTTTTCAATCAAATATTAGAATTTTCAACGAAAGAAAAATTAACTTTCAATAAAAAAAAGTCAAATATTAGAATTTTCAACTAAAGAAAAATTAACTAATTTCAAAATTTTAATTTATTAAATTAACTAATAATAGTATAATAATGATAATAATAAAATAATAACAATAATAAATTACCTTATTTGAAAATGTTAATTCGGAAAACCATGAGAAAAAAATTATAAAAATTGAATTTTCAACAAAACAATTAAATTTTCAATCAAATATTAGAATTGTCAACCAACAAAAAATTAACTAATTTCAAAATTTTAATTTATTAAATTTACTAATAATAATATAATATTAATGTAATAATAATAAATTAACTAATTTAAAAATGTTAGGTCTGAAAATCATGGAAAAAAAAATTAGAAAAATTGCATTTTCAACAAAATAATTATATTTTCAATCAAATATTAGAATTTTTATCAAAAGAAAAATTAACTTTCAATCAAAAAGAGTCAAGTCTGAAAATAATGAAAAAAAATGGAAAAATTGCATTTTCAATCAAATATTAGAATTTTCAATCAAAGAAAAATTAACTAATTTCAAAATTTTAATTAATTAAATTAACTAATAATAATATAATAATAATAAAATAATAATCAATTAACTAATTTAAAAATTTTAAGTCTGAAAATCATGAGAAAAAAAATTAGAAAAATTGCATTTTCAACAAAATAATTAAAATTTCAACAAAATAATTAAATTTTCAATCAAATATTAGAATTTTCAACCAAAGAAAAATTAACTTTCAATCAAAAAGAGTCAAGTCTGGAAATAATGAGAAAAAATTAGAAAAATTGCATTTTCAACAAAATAATTAAATTTTCAACAAAATAATTAAATTTTCAAAAAAATAATTGAATTTTCGATCAAATATTAGAATTTTTAACCAAAGAAAAATTAACTTTCAATCAAAAAGAGTCAAGTCTGAAAATAATGAGAAAAAAATTAGAAAAATTGCATTTTCAACAAAATAATTAAATCTTCAACAAAATAATTAAGTTTTCAACAAAAAAATTAAATTTCCAACAAAAGAATTAAATTTTTAATCAAATATTAGAATTGTTAACCAAAGAAAAATTAACTTTCAATCAAAAAGAGTCAAGTCTGAAAATAATGAGAAAAAAATTAAAAAAATTGCATTTTCAACAAAATAATTAAATTTTCAATCAAATATTCAAATTTTTAACCAAAGAAAAATTAACTTTCAATCAAAAAGAGTCAAGTCTGAAAAAAATGAGAAAAAAAATTTGAAAAAGAATGAAAGAAAGGTATAGTAAAGAGATGACGTAATTTGATGACGACAAAGTGAATCGTCGACTGAATTTATAACTGGAAGTGCCCACTTGAGATTTAAGAATTTTATTCGTCCTCCAGGGAACCCTTTAAGGTCCGTCTGACCAGCGAGGTCTTGATCGACCTGAATCTCACAGACCTTGACCACTTTAATTTGGCCTCTCCTGTCTGATAATCGAGAAATCTCGAATAATTTATTATGAATCATCTCGAAAGTTTAAAATCCAAAATTAAATAAATGTTCCAAAAATAAACAAAAAACAAGTAGAGCAGTGTATTTAAAAAATTTAAAAATATATTTTAAAAAATATACAAATTTCTTTCACAACAGGGGAAATAGGGTAATTTTTTACGAAATTAATTAATTTTCTACCCAAAGAGATGAATTTTCAACAAAAAAGTTAATTTTCAATCAAGAGAAATCATTTTTTAACCTGATAGTTGAATTAAAAAAAAAATTGTATACGAACAGTTATACAAATAGTTAAACAATTGAATTTTCAACCGGAAAAAAATAATTTTCAACAAAAAAGTTAATTTTGAATGAAATAGTTAAATATTCAAACCAAAAAGACGATTTTTGTAGAAGAGAGTTGAATTTTCCAAAAAGGTTAATTTTCAATCAAGAAAGATATTTTTCCAACAATAAAGATGAATTTTCAAAAATGAAAATTTATTTTTATACCAGATAAGATGACTTTAACAAAAGAGTTGAATTTTGAATAAATAGTTAAATTTTCAACAAAACCGATATATTTTAAATTAAATTGTGGAAGTTTGCAGCCAAAAAGGCTAATTTTTAGAAGAATATTGAATTTCCAACCAAAAAGATTTTTTTTTTCAAAAAAGAACCAATTTTTAAAAAATTTTTTCAGCCAGAAATGAAATAGTTATATTTTGAGTTAAAAAAAATATTAACAACAAAAAACTTTTCAACAAAAGAAGATACATTTTCAACCAAAATTGAATAGTTAAATTTTCAGTTAAAAAATTAATTTTGTCACCCAAACATTTGGATTTTTAACTTATAGAGGATACATTTTCACAATAGAATAGTTAAATTATCAGAAAAAAAAAAAATTTTCAACGTAATACATGAATTTTCAACAAAACAGTTGAATTTTTTTACCAAACAATCACATTTTTAACAAAAGAGATGAATTTTTAAACAAAAAAGACGAATTTTCTGCAAAAAAATTTATTTTTAACCCAAAAATGTAAATTTAAAAAAAAAGTTAATTTTCGCAAAAATAGTTTAATTTTCTACTGAATTGTTGAATTTTTAAACCAAAAATATGAATTTTTAACAAATAAGTCAATTTTAAACCAAAAAGTTTAATTTTTCAGAAAGTAGTTAAATTTTCAACCAAAAGGACGAATTTTCGATTAAATAGTTAAATACTCGACCAAAATAGATTAATTTTCTACCAAAAAAAAAACTAATTTTCAACAAAATACATGAATTTGCAACTAAAACAAAAAAAAAATTCCAATCAAAAATGGAATAGTTAAATTTTAATCTTAAAAAAAAATTTACCAAGAAAGATGAATTCTTAACGAAAAAATTAATAGTCGAATTCATAAAATTTAATTAAAACAAAAAGAGGAATTTTCGGCCAAAGAGAAAAAAAAAACAAAAAGCAGATTTCAACCCAAAAAGATGAGTTTTTAACAAAATAGTTAAATTTAAAAAAAAATTACTGTTCAACCAAATAACAGAATTTTTAATAGTTAAATTTTCAGCTAAAAAAAATTTGTATTCAACCAAAAAGAAGAATTCTCAAAAAAAATGTGATAGTTGACATTTCAACCAAAAAAGATTTTGATTTTAAATCAAACACAAAGAATTCAACAAAAAGAGGAATTTTAATAAAAAATATTAAATTTTCAACCAAATAGCAAAATTTTTAACAGTAAATTTTCAGCTAAAAAATTAGTTTTTAACCAAAAAAGAAGAATCATCAACGAAAAATTTAATAGTTGATATTTCAACCAAAAAAGATTTTTATTTTAAATCAAAAACGATTGAATTCAACCAAAAAAGATGAGTCTTTAAGAAAATAGTGGAATTTAAAAAAAAATTAACTTTCAACCAAATAGCGGAATTTTTAATAGTTAAATTTTCGGCTAAAAAAATTAGTTTTTAACCAAAAAATAAATTAAAAAAAAAGAATTAAATTTTCAACCCAATAGAATTATTTTTATTCAAACGAGATGAATTCAGTTCGCATTTAAGCAAAAAAAAAATTATTATTATAAAATAAAAAAATAAAAAATTATCTATAAAAATAAATTTAATTCCTTAAATAACGAAAATTTATCTTTACCTAATTTTCAACTTTTAATCAGAAAAAAAATATCTGCGTTTATTATTCCAGATATTATAAATAGAAATTACGAGTCCGAGCTAAAAATTGCTCAGATTGAAATCCAATACTGATTGAAAAAATAGAATCTCAAGTAAAGTCGATCTCCTTCAAAATCAATAAATTTATTTATAAATAAATAATGTAGAAAAATTAATAAAACTTTAAATACAAACTTTATTCTATTGTGTATGGTTCTGAAAAATTTTGGCGCGAAATTTAAATTCTTCTATTTTGTTCTTCACTTTTGAAAGTTAGAAACAGTATTTTTTTAAATTAATGTATATATAATTTGTGAAAAATTACAAATAGAAGGAGTTTTGTCATTAGGGGCCATCCAAAAATACCGTAAGGCGTTTTTATGAAATTTTCACCTGAAAATTTAACTTTTTTTGAAAATTCCTCTGTTTTGGTTCAGGGTTCAACTATTTTCTTGAAAATTAATTTTTTTCTGGTTGCAAATTAATTTTTTTAACTTAAAATGAGAATAAGAAAGGATAAGAAATTATGCGTGACTCATTCCAATATTTTTCCCCAGGGGCTTACACAACTTGGCACCAAAGCGAGATGCATATCTGGTCCATCTTGCACAACATCTAAGGATTTTATCACGTAATAATGTCGAATCAAAATTATTTTTCTGATTTTATACATTTTTTAAATTTAAATAAAATTTCCAATTTAAAACGTTTTATGAAATCTATTAAATTAAATTTTAAGTAACTTAAATTAAAAATAAAATCTGAATAGTTGATTTTTCAATAAACAAAATTAATTTTCTAGAAAAGGAGATTAAATTTTAACCCAAAATGAATTTTCAAAAAAGAGTTTAATTTTCAAGATCAAAAGTCGAATGCTTTAGAAAACAGTGAACTTTTAAACTAAAAAAGATGTATTTTCAACAAAAAATTTAATTTTCAATCAAGAAAGATGAATTTTTAACTAAATAGTTGAAATTAAAAAAAAAATTTAATTAAACAGTGGGATTTAAATCCAAATAAACTTTAACCAAATAGCAGAATTTAAAACCTAAAATTTTGAATTTTTAAACAAATATTTGAATCATAAAAAAAAAGAATTTTTCAAAAGACAGTTGAATTTTCGACCGCAAAAGATAAATTTAACAAAATAGATGAATTTTCAACGAAATAATTAAATTTTCTACAAAATAATTAAATTTTCAACTGAAGAGTCGAATTTTCAGCCAAAAAAAAAACATTTTCGATCCAAAAAGACGAATTTCCAAAAAAACAGTTGAATTGACGGACAAAAAAGATGACACTTTAGCAAAAGAAAATTATTTTCAACAAAATAAATTAATTTTCAACAAAATGAATTAATTTTCAACAAAATAAATTAATTTTCAAACAATTAAATTAATTTTCAACAAAATAAATTAATTTTCTAGCAAATAAATTAATTTTCAACAAAATAGATGAATTTTCAACAAAATAATTAAATTTTCTACAAAATAGTTAAATTTTTAAGTGAACAGTCCAATTTTCAAATAAAAAAGATAAACTTCAACCAAAAAGAAATTTTCAACGAAAAAAGTTGACTTCTACCAAAAAAGAAAAATTTTCTATCCAAAAAGGCGAATTTAAAAAAAACAGTTGAATTGACGGACAAAAAAGATGACACTTTAGCAAAATAAATTAATTTTCAACAAAATAAATTAATTTTCAAGATAATAAATTAATTTTCAACAAAATAAATTAATTTTCAACAAAATAGATGAATTTTCAACAAAATAATTGAATTTTCTGAAAAATAGTTAAATTTTTAACTGAACAGTCGAATTTTCAAAAAAAAAGCTTCAACCAAAAAGAAATTTTCAACGAAAAAAGTTGACTTCTACCAAAAAAGAAAAATTTTCTACCCAAAAAGACGAATTTAAAAAAAAAACACTTGAACTGACGGACAAAAGTATGATACTTTAGCAAAATAAATTAATTTTCAAAAAAATTAATTAATTTTCAATAAAATAAATTAATTTTCAACAAAATAAATTAATTTTATGCAAAATAAATTAATAAAAAACAAAATAATTAAGTTTTCTAGAAAATAGTTAAATTTTTAACTGAAGAGTCGAATTTTCAAATAAAAAAGATAAACTTCAACCAAAAAGAAATTTTCAACGAAAAAAGTTAGCTTGTACCCAAAAAGAAAAATTTTCTATCTAAAAAGACGAATTAAAAAAAAACAGTTGAATTGACGGACAAAAAAGATGACACTTTAGCAAAAGAAATTAATTTTCAACAAAATAAATTAATTTTCAACAAAATAAATAAATTTTCTGCAAAATAGTTAAATTTTTAACTGAACAGTCGAATTTTCAAATAAAAAAGATAAACTTCAACCAAAAAGAAATTTTCAACGAAAAAAGTTGACTTCTACCACAAAAGAAAAATGTTCTATTTCAAAAAGACGAATTTAAAAAAAAACAGTTGAATTGACGGACAAAAAAGATGACACATTAGCAAAGGCAATTAATTTTCAAACAAATAAATTAATTTTCAAACAAATAAATTAATTTTCAACAAAATAAATTAATTTTCAACAAAATAAATTAATTTTTAACAAAATAGATGAATTTTCAACAAAATAATTAAATTTTCTACAAAATAGTTAAATTTTTAACTGAAGAGTCGAATTTTCAAAAAAAAAAAAAAAATAATAAACTTCAACCAAAAAGAAATTTTCAAAAGACGAATTTAAAAAAAAACCGTTGAATTGACGAACAAAAAAGATGACAATTTAGCAAAATAAATTAATTTTCAACAAAATAAATTAATTTTCAACAAAACAAATTAATTATCAACAAAGTAGTTCAACTTTCAACCAAGCAGTTCAATTTTTTAACAAAAAAGATCCAGTTCTAAACAAATTGTTAATTTTTCAACCAATAAGATAAATTTTCAACAAAGAAAATTAATTTTCTACCAAAAAGGACAAATTTTCAACCAAATTGTTGAATTTTAAAGTCGAAAAAAAAAACATTTTCTACCAAATTGTTGAATTTTCAACAAAATGGTAAAATTTTCAACCAGATTAATTTTCAATAAAACAGTTGCATTTTTAAATTAACAGGATAGATTTTCAAACAAGAAGATTAATTTTTTAAAGAAAAAAAAAGAATTTCTAACCAACTGGTTGAATTTTCAACTCGAAAAAGATCAATTTTCAATCAAATAATTTAATTTTTAAAAAAATCTCAAAAACAAAAATGAATTTTTAACCAAAAAAGATGAATTCTTAAGAAAAATATAATAGATATTTCAACCAAAAGAGATTTTTATTTAAAATCAAAGGTTCTATTTCAATTAAGAAATATTTTAATTAAGAAATATTTTAATTTAAATAAAATTCGAATTCTCAACAAAATAGTTACCAAAACATATTAATTTTTTACCAAAAAAGATGCAAGTTCAAAAAAAAACAATTAGAAATGGTTCAATTTCTGACAAAAGAATTGAATTTTCAACCAAATATAACAAAAAAAATATTTAAAACAAATAATTCCAACAATTTAAAATTAATTGAAAAATCCTCGACAGTTTATGATATTACAGATTTAGAAAATTCCCAAAATAAAATTGCTGTTAAATAACTGTTGAATAATAAAATAATAAATAAAACACTTTTATTTGCTGAACATATTTTTATTTTATTTATTATTTTATTATTTATTCATTATTAAAAAAAATTTTGCGGAGATTTTTATTTGTCGGTAATTTTATACTTTCGGGAATTTTCTTTTTCGGGAATTTTTTCTGGAAAGTGTTGGGAATTTTTTTTTCGAGATTTTTCAGTCGTCTCCTTTAAAATACTGAAAATGAACACATTTCCAATCTTCTACTTTTCTTACAATGCCAACATTATTCCGGTCCGTCGGCGTGACGACGACCGTTATTTATTTTGGGAGCTGGCTATTTCTGAAAGCGACTTCAACCTAAGTTGAAATACGAAGTGGAATCACTCCCCGAAATTCTCAATTTTTCTGATCTCCTTCATTCTGACTTAAAAAATTACAAATTTAAAAAAAAAACAATAAATTTTACAATTTATAAACTCAAACTATCCAATTTATTATTAAATTTATTAAGAATTTATTTATTAAAATTTATTTATTAAGTAAAATTAAAATTTATATATATATATATATTATATTTTTATTTATTTAATTTATTTATTAATTATAATTTATTATTCAAATTCATTTATATTAAATTTATCAAGCACATAAATTCTTTCGTCAATCTAAAAACCATAAAAATAATTTTTAAATGAAACTAAGTCCCGGCTTTTATTTTTAAAATAAATCTATTTCATAAATAACTTTCCGAGTTTTATTTCAATAAAACTGACTTTTCCAATTCATGAATGTTCAGAGTGCCAGGAATTTTATTTTTCGGAATTTTTCAGTCGTCCAATCCTTTATTCTGATTTTAAATTTTAGAAAGTAAAAAAAAATTAAATTCTTTAAAACTAAATTCATTCGTCAATCTAAAATCCATAAAAATAATTTTAAAATAAAAAAGGTCCCTGGTTTTTATTTTAAAAAAAATGTATTTATATTATATTGTAATATTATTATATATCATAATGACCTACTGATCTTTTTTATTCTGACTTCGAAGTTTAGAAATTAAAAAAGAAACTGAATTTTTTCAATTTATAAACTAAAAATATTATGTTTTTCCAACATAAATTCTCTCGACAATTTAAAATCCACATAAATAGTTTTTAAATGAAAATAAGTCCCGGCTTTTATTTTTAAAATAAATCTATTTCATAAATAACTTTCCGAGTTTTATTTCAATAAAACTGACTTTTTTATTCACGTGAAACTCGAATCGTAAGAAAAGTTAAATTTAAAAAATTGAAAATATAATATTTTTATTAAAATTTGAATATTATACTATATATAATATTTCTGAAGATTCCCGAATTTAAACCAAAAAAAAAGTTTCATTAACACATATTATTTATTTATTAAAAATACAATAATGAAAAAATTCTCAAAGAAAATTTGTTTGATATTTAAAGTGTTTTGAAATTATTCTTTGAATTTAAAATAGCAATAATTTAAAAAAAATACATTTCTGGATGAAAATTTTTGTTTGAATATGAGCATAGTATTTTTCAAAAATTACATGAAACATTTTCAAAAACTAAATTTGGAATGAAAAAAAAAATTAAAAAGAAATTTCGAGATGATTCCGTGCTGAATTGAATTCATCAAAGTTTGTTCATAAACAATAGTTTTATGTTCGGGAAAAATTTAGAATAAAAAATCATTCTGATTTTAAATTTTAGAAAGTAAAAAAACTTAAATTCTTTAAAACTAAATTCATTCGTCAATCTAAAATCCATAAAAATAATTTTAAAATAAAAAAGGTCCCTGGTTTTTATTTAAAAAAAATGTATTTATATTATATTACAATATTATTATATGTCATAATGACCTACTGATCTCCTTGATTCTAATTTCGAAGTTTAGAAATTAAAAAAGAAACTGAAGTTTTTCAATTTATAAACTAATACTATTAAGTTTTTCAAACATAAATTCTCTTGACAATTTAAAATCCATAAAAATAATTTTATAATTAAAATAAGTCGATGGCTTTATTTTTGTAAATAAATTTATTTCATAAATAACTTTTGAGTTTTATCGGGATAAGACAGACTTTTTATCTGGTCCACTGAAAAATTCGAAAAATAAAATTCCGGACTATTTAAAATTCCCGAAATACAAAAATCCTGATTTGCGTAATTTCCGAATTACGATATATATATATATATATATATATATATATATATATATATATATCGATATTATAAAACTATTACTAAACTACTATTATAAAAAAATACCGATAAAACTCAAAAGTTATTTATGAAATACATTTATTCAAAAAAATAATACCATCGTCTTATTTTTATTATAAAATTATTTTTATGGATTTTAAATTGTTGAGAGAATTTATGTTTGGAAAACTTAATAGTATTAGTTTATAAATTGAAAAAAATCAGTTTCTTTTTTAATTTATAAACTTCGAAATCAGAATAAAGGAGATCAGTAGGTCATTATGACATATAATAATATTATAATATAATATAAATAACATTCCAGAAGATATTATTTATTTAATAAAAATACAATAATGAAATATTTTGATCAAAGAATTTTTTTTTATTGTTCAATGTATTTTTTTAAAATTATTGTTTAAATTTAAGAATTTTCTAGTTCGGATGTTTTATTATTCGGGAATTTTCCAATTCGGGAATGTTAGAGTGCCAGGAATTTTATTTTTCGCGATTTTTCAGCCGTCCAATCCTTTATTCTGATTTTAAATTTTAGAGAGTAAAAAAAACTTACATTCTTTAAAACTAAATTCATTAGTCAATGTAAAATCCATAAAAATAATTTTAAAATAAAAAGGTCCCTGGTTTTTATTTAAAAAAAATGTATTTATATTATATTGTAATATTATTATATATCATAATGACTTACTGATCTCATTTATTCTGATTTCGAAGTTCAGAAATTAAAAAAGAAACTGAATTTTTTCAATTTAAAAACTAAACTATTAAGTTTTTGAAACATAAATTCTCTCAACAATTTAAAATCCATAAAAATAATTTTATAATTAAAATAAGTCGATGGCTTTATTTTTGTAAATTAATTTATTTTATAAATAGCTTTTGAGTTTTTTCGGGTTAAGACAGACTTTTTATATGGTCCACTAAAAAATTCGAAAAATAAAATCCTGATTTGCGTAATTTCCGAACAATAACATTCCAGAAGATATTATTTATTTAATAAAAATACAATAATAAAATATTTTGATCGAAGAAATTTTTGTTTATTGTTCAATGTATTTTTTTTAAATTATTGTTTAAATTTTAAATAGCATAATTGAAAAAAAATTTCAATGCAAGTTTTTTTTTTAATGTACATAGTAGTTTCTTTAAATTATTACTCTTGTAATAAGAATCTCGTTCTTGTATTCTTTTGCATTGAGAAATTTTTTTTTCTATTATTCTTATTTCAAATTCAAACAATGATTTTTTAAAAATACATTGAACAAACAAACAAAAAATTATTTTATTAAAATATTTCATTATTGTATTTTTAAAGAATAAATGTGACTTATTGACAAAAAATTTTTTTAATTGTTTAAAATGGATGATTTTAGAGTATCGAGAATTTTGCGGTATCAGATATGTTATAATTCTGCAATTTTCTGTTCGATAATTTCATTGATACAACTGATAACTGCCGAAAAATAAAATGCGGAATTTAAACAATTAAACATATTGTTTTTAAATAAATCTTAATTATTTATTGAAAGTATAATAATGGAATATTTTGATTAAAGAAAATTTTTTAGTTTTCACTTTTTTTAAATTATTGTTTGAATATTTTATTATTATATTGTTAATAAACAAAGAAAATTTATTAAAAAAACATTGTTTTATTTGTTTAAATTTGGGAATTTTCCAATTCGAGATCTCTATTTCAAAAATTTTATTTTTCGGGATTTTTCAATTACCCCTTTTTATTCAGATGAATCTCGAATTATAAAAAGAGTTAAATTAAAAAAAATTGCAGATATGGAACCTAATTTGATAAAATGACAATTCGTCAATTTTTATAAAATTTAAATATAATATTATATATATAAACTAAAACTATTCAATTTATTGAACATGAATTCTTTCGTCAATTTAAAATTCCTGAAAGTAATTAAAAAAAAAAATTTTTAATAAAAATAAGTCCTGGCTTTTATTTTTAAGATAAATCTATTTCGCAAGTAACATTCGAGTTTTGTCTAGATAAAACTGACTTTCTTATCAAGATGAAACTTGAATTGTAAAAATGTTTAATTAACACAAAATTACAGATAAGAAACCTAATTCAGTAAAATGATAATTTATCTACTTGTATAAAAATTTAAATATAATATTCAAGGATTTAAAATATTATTAGATATAATATTTCTGATATTTATTCTAATTTCAAAGTTTAAAAACTTAACAACAAACCTAAATTTTGCAATTTATAAATCAAATTTTGTAAACATAAATTCTTTCGTTAATCTAAAATCCATAAAAATAATTAAAACAAAAATTAGTCCCTGATTTTTATTTTTGAAATGAATCTATTTCATAAATAATTTTCTCGAAGTGTAAAAGGAGTATAATTAAAAAAAATTGCAGATAAGAAACCTAATTTAATAAAATGATAATTAATCTATTTTTATAAAAATTTAAATTTAATATTGTAGATCCGTTTAAGAGACAAGGTCGTTGTACTTGAAGTAGTTGAGTCTAGGGATAAGAATACTCGAGACTTTTCTGTCTGTCTCATTATAGCTTTATCTACTTGTTTTATCGCTCAAGTTCATTGACAGACGTATTTTTACAATAGAATAGTTGTAAAGATGACTTAATCACAAATACTGATAAGATTTGATTTTTTCTTGAAAAACTGATTTTATCTGCACGATTTCATCCATGTAAGATTTTTAATATTTATTTTCACTAGAAATTAATTTTTTTGTTATTGAATAATTTTTTTAAATTTCTATTCGTGACATCTAAAATAATATTACTAATTATTTAACAAATATTTATAATTATTATTTAAACAATTTTTTGAGAATGACTATTATCATTTTCTTGAAATACACAAAATGATTTGTATTTTATTTTTAAAGAATTATTTTAAGATTTCAAGACTTGAAAATTTGTCGAAAAAGAATCTGGAAGATTTTAAAGTATTTTTTTATTTTGCATGATTTAAAATTTTGTTTGGAAAGCTTTGAATTATTTCAAAAGATATTAAAAGTTTTCAAAAGATTCGAAAATAATATAAATCTTGAGAAGAATTTAAAAAATTTCAAACAAAATGTAGATTTTTGAAAATGTTGAAAATAAGAAGCTTTTTAAGAATTTTGAAAGGTTTCAAGAGAATAGAAAATTTTTCTGAAATTCCTGCGAAAATTTAAAATGATTTTTTTTTTCAATTTCAAAAAAGAATTTAAGAGATTTTCAAACATTTTTTTCAATGTTGCGAGATACAACATTTTTGAAAAAATTCGAGTAAGCTTAAAAAAAATATTTAGAAGTTCTGAAAAGATTGAAAAAAAATTAACTTGTTAAGATTTCATTTTTTTCAAATGTAAAATTTTGAAGATTTTGAAAAAAGAAGCTTTTAAAGAATATTGAAAGGTTTCAAGAGAATAAAAAATTTTCTTAAGATTCCTGGGTATATTTAAATTGTTTTTTTAATTTGAAAAATAAATTTTAAGAGAAAATTAAAAATGATTTTAAAACATTTCAGATGATTTCCAAACCAACGTTTTGCAAGATTAATAAATTTAAAAAAATCCAATTAGTTTAAGAGATATGTAAAGTCTTGAAAAGATTTCCAAAATTGTCAAAAAAAATCTGGAAAATTTGAAGGCAATTTTTGTTATTTCGCAGAACTTTGAAATTATTCTCAGAAGTTTTGAAGTTATTAAAAATATTTTTGAACTCAAAAAGATTTCCGATAATATATACAATATTTTTAAATTTCTGCCTCGATTTATTTCTTAAAATTTTGTAAAATCCTGTAAAATAAAAAAATATGGTTTTTCGACAAAGCTGAAATCTTCAAAAATCTCTCTTTGAATTTTATAATGATTCTTATGAAAATTATTTTTTTATAAACTTGAGAAATAGTTATTCAAAATTGTTATTTTGAATTAAAACTTATTTTTACTCCCAAATTATAATTTGGTTGAAATTTTCTTTCTTTCTTGATTAAACAATCTTTTTTGATTAAAATTGAACTATTTTGTTAAAAATTCCTCTTTTTTAGATAGATTCAAATCTTTTTTATTAAAAATTAAATACATATTTTTTTTGAAAATTTAACTATTTTGTTGAAAATTCATTTTTTTGGTTGAAGATTCATAATTTTAGTTCGAAGTTTATTTGTTTGGTTGAAAATTTATTTATTTTTTTTAAATTTCGTTTTCTTTTATGAAGATTCATTAATTTGACTGAAAATTTAACTACTCAATTTTAAGTTAAAAACGTATCTTTTTTACTTGCAAATTCAAATATTGGGTTGAAAATTGATGTATTTTGTTTTAAAAAAATTTTGTAATAGAAAATTAATTTCATTAGTTGAGAATTTGCCTTTTTTGAATGAATTCAACTACTTGGTTAAAAGTTGAAAAAACTTTAGTGAAAAAAACTTTTTCGGTTGAAGATTAAAAATTTTATTCGGGAATTTTCAAATTCGGGAATGTTAAGAGTGTCAGGAATGATATTTTTCGGGATTTTTTAGTCGTCCAATCCTTTATACTGATTTTAAATTTTAGATAGTAAAAAAAACTTAAATCTAAAATCCATAAAAATAATTTTAAAATAAAAAAGGTCCCTGGTTTTTATTTAAAAAAAATGTATTTATGTTATATTACAATATTATTATATATCATAATGACCTACTGATCTCCTTTATTCTCATTTTAAAGTTTAGAAATTAAAAAAGAAACTGAATTTTTTCAATTTATAAATTTAAACTATTAAGTTTTTCATACATAAATTCTCTCGACAATTTAAAATCCATAAAAATAATTTTATAATAAAAATAAGTCAATGGTTTTATTTGTTTAAATAAATTTATTTCATAAATAACTTTTGAGTTTTATCGGGATAAGACAGACTTTTTATCTGGTCCACTACAAAATTCGAAAAATAAAATTCCGGACTATTTAAAATTCCTGAAATATAAAAATTCTGATTTGCGTAATTTCCGAATAATAACATTCCAGAAGATATTATTTATTTAATAAAAATACAATAATGAAATATTTTGATCAAAGAAATTAAAAAAAAATGTAAAATGTATTTTTTTTTTAATTATTGTAATGGGTTGTTACCCATTATTTTTCCAATAAAAAATTTTTTATTATATTGATTTCGAAAATATTAATTTAGAAAATAATTACTCACCAATAATTTGTTGTCAACGGTTTTGACGACAATTTCCTCTGGTGTGTATTGAGAGACGTCAAATCTCAATTTCAGCATTTTGTTGTCACCCTCATCCTGAATAAGAGGACTGTTCAGACCATCCAACCAGGTGTTTGAATCATGTTGTGGACTCAGTGAGCTGTTTTGGTTGCTCTGTTGGGTCGTGGTGCTAAAAAAATTATTTAAAAATTAAAAAAAAAAAAATTTTAATATCATTTACTAAATTAAAAATAATTTGAATTTTTAAAACGACCCGAGTAAAAAAAAAGTCCCATTGGGATCCCGGATAGTCCGCTGTAGTATTAGGTATTAGAGAAAACGGTTCTTAAGGTGCTTCAAATGAGTGGGATTTTAGAATAATACAAAATACGGCTACAAGGATGAATTGTTTGATGTAATATTTTAACCACATAATCTAAAGGGCTAAATACAAGTCCTCTTAGAGCCCTTTTTTCGAAAAATGGTCTTGTTTTTTTTTTTAATTAATTAAAAATGTTGAATTCTCTGCGTCTGGAAACGGGCTACGCGCTACCGGGAGTGCATCCATGGCGAACTCAAAACAGGTGCTCTGAGTTTCAATAACGGCACAACAAATTTCAATTAAAAAAAAAAAAAGACTTTGTAGCCGTATTTTGTATTATTTTAAAAACCGATTCATTTGAAGCATCTTAAGTACCAACTTAAAAAAAATTAAAAGTCCAATTAGGGACAAAAGTACTAGAAATGTTCCATTTTGTTTTTCGAAATTTTTACAATTGCTGATGGGACTTTTGTTGGACAAAAGTATCCTAAAAGTCCCACCTAATTTTTTTTTTGAGCAGGATTTTCTAGGGTAAAATACTAGAATAGTACCACTTAATTTTTTTTCTCCAATTTTTGCAAGCCCTAAATGATTTAATAATTTATGATTTATGTCCCAAAAAAACCACATCTAAAAATGGGGAAAAAAATTAAATTCGTCTTGTCCGGCTCAAAATAATAAAAAATTCAACGAGACTTTTTTTTTACTCGGGCAGAATTTATTATCAAAATAAAATATTTTTCTTTTTTATAAACCACTATTTATTATTTTTGTTTATCTGTTACTTATTGAACAAAAATTTAACGTGAACGATGATTGTTTAATCCTAATTCATGCAATTTGATTTTTTCGAGAAACTGATGATTAAAAAAAAATTCTGAAATGAAATCAGTGTTTTTTTCTAGCCTAGGTCGAGTGCGATAAAAACTGAAACGATAAAGTGAAATAAACAAATATAGAGTATGACGAGAGGCATCTAAAAATGAGAAAAACAATTGAATCCTGTGCAAGATGAAAGGAATCCTGATGCGAAATTAAAACCTGCCTGATAATGTGAACTACCAACTAAAGTACACAAATATATAAAATGAAACTACACACAAAAATAATGCCGATACGATTTATAATATCGACGGCTCCATCCCATACCGCTCCACGCCGCGTTTGGGCGGTGTACAGCGACTGGGCGGTATACAGTGACTGGGCGGTATACAGCGACTGGGCGGTATACATCGACTGGGCGGTATACAGCACTGTGTTGCGCTTGGGCGGTGTACAGCGCAATGCCTCGTTTGGGCGGTGGAGCGGTATGGAATGGAGGCGTCGATATATTTTTTATTTTCTAAGAGAAATGTGGAGAATTTTTTCATGCTGCATGAACAATTTTAATTACAAAAAAAATGGGACCCCAAATTACAAGCAGATCTTGAAATATTAATTACCAAAATATTTTCTAATTTTATTGCAGTTTTTTTTTACTGCCAAACCTTCCACTACTTTTCTTTCGTTCAAACCAAGCGAGAAAAAAAAATAAAAAAGGATAACGGCAGCTCGAACGGCAGTTTGCAAAGTTTTTTTTTCAGATCTCTGAAAAGAAATAGTTTTTCTATCATTTTAAGAATTAAAATAATATTACTGATGACGTAGTTTTGAATAAAAAAAACATGATTTTTAATGAAAAAAATTGTAAACTTACAGAAAATATTTACTTTAACAATGTTTTTTGCATTTGAATTTTTTCTTATTACCACTTCTAACAATTTTTGCAAAATAGCTAAAATCGTGAAACCAATTATTTAAAAAAAAAAATTTTTTTAAACAAATAAATATATTTAGAGATTATTTATTTTTTTTAAATTGGTAAGAAGCGACAGCAAGAAAAAATTGAATTACAAAAAATATTGTTCAAATAATTATTTTTAGTAAATTTTACACTTTATTCATAAAAAACTTTTTTCTTTCATAAGACGCGACTATTTAAAAAAAATTCTTCTGATTTTTTTTTAAATCGTAAAAAAGTTTTGTTGATCCTGAAATATTTGCAAACTGCAGTTACATATAGATAAAATAGAATTGAGTTGATTAAAAAAAAAATTTCAATATTATTTTAATAATTAGTTATGATAAAAAAAGCCCAAGCCAACAGTAGAAAACAAGCCAAAAGCAGAAAACAAGCCAAGGATAAGAAGATAAAATCTAAAAAATGTAAAAAAAATTTAAAAATATAAATAACCTAAAAAATCTAAATGAATGTCTTCACTAATTCCAGACGTTTTCAAATAACAAAAAAAAGTGAAAAAATAAGAATATTAAGGATCTTCCATAAATTACGTAGGTTTAAAAAATTATTTTTTTTTTAAACATTTTTTTCTTTATTAACTGAAAAATCTTTTTTGGTTGAAGATTCAACTCTGTTAAAAATTCGTCTTTCTGATTTGAAAATTCAACTGTTTTTTATTTAAAATAACAAATTTTTTAGGTTGAAATATCAACTCTAAAATTTTTTGTTAAGAATTCATATTTTTTGGTTGAGAATTCAAATACTTAGTTGAAAGTGGAACTGCTTTCTTAAAAATTCATTTTTTTTGTTAGAAATTCATCATTTTAGTTAAAAAAATTTTTGTTTGGTTGAAAATTTAATTATTTTATTAAAAATTCTTTTGTTTGGTTTGAAAATTATTATTTTTTTAACTGAAAATTTAACTATTTTGTTGAAAATGAATGTATTTTGTGAAAGAAAATTAATATTCTTGGTTGAAAATTCATCTTGAAAATTCATTTCTATGGTTGAAAATTGAGCTATTTTCTTGAAAATTCATTTTTTTTTGTTTTGTTAAAGATTCATTACTTTAGTTGAAAATTCTTTTTTTTTTTTTTGAAAATTCAACTATTCTTGGTAGAAAATTTATTTCTTTGTTTGCAAATTGAACTATTTTGTTGAATATTCTTTTTTTTTGAAAATTAATTTTTTTTAACTGAAAATGAGAGTATTCCAGTTTTTCGTTAAAAATTTTTTTTTTTTAGTTAAAAATTCGTCTACTTTTGCAGAAAATTAATCATCTTCGTTGAAGATTCTACTATTTGGTTAACAATTTTTTTTGGTTGAAGATTCATCATTTTATTTGAAAATTTATCTTTATAAATGAAATTAAATTTTTTAACTCAAAATGTAACTATTCTATTTCGAATTGACAAAGTATCTTTATAAGTTGAAAATTTATTTATTTTTATTAAATTATTATTTTATTTATTTTTATTAAAATTCGATTTTTTGGTAAAAAATGAATTTTTTTGTTTTAAAATTTATTTATTTCACTGAAAATTTAACTATTTTGTTGAAAATTTAACTATTTTGTTGAAAATTCGTTTGTTACGTTGAAAGTTAATTTTTTTAACTGTAAATTTAACTATTACATTTTTGTTCAAAAATTTATCTTTTTTAGATGAAAATTTGTGTATTTTGTTGAGAATTGGTGTTTTTTGGTAGAAAATGAATCTTCTTGGTTGAAAATTCGTCTTTTTCTATTTCGTGTTGAAAAAGTATCTTTTCAAGTTGAAGATTCAATTAATTGATTGCAAAATTGATTTATTTTTATTAAAATTCGACTTTTTTGGTAAAAAAATTAATCTTTTTGGTTGAAAATTTCTTTCTTTCATTGAAAATGTAACTATATTTTGAAAATTCGTTTTTTTGGTTGAAAGTTAATTTTTTTAACATTAAATTTAACTATTAAATTTTGGTTTGAAATTTTGTTCTTAATATTTAGTATTTTTTGTTAGAAAATTAATTTTCTTGGTTGAAAATTCGTCTTTTGGGTTGAAAAAACATCTTTTTCTTGAAAAATCTACTATTTGGTTAAATACTCATTTTATTGTTACTGAAAATTGATTTCTTTGGTTGAAAATTAACTTTTTTAACACAAAATGTAACTATCATATTTCGAGTTGAAAAAGTATTTCTTAGGTTGAAATATTAATTTTTTTCTGGTTAAAAATTCATCATTTTAGTTAAAATTCATTTTTTCGGTTGAAAATGTAACTTTTTTCTTGAAAATTTGTTTTTGTTGTTGAAAATTAATTCTTTTTATCCGGAAATTTAACTGTTCCATTTTTTATTGCAAATTTACCTTTTTAAATTTTAAATGCATCTATTTGGTTAAATATTTAACTATTCTGTTGAAAATTCGATTTTTTTGGTTGAAAATTAATTTTTTCGCTGAAAATTTAATTATTCCATTTTCGTTTGAAAAATGTTTTTTTAGTTGATAATTCTATTTGGTTAAAAATTAATTAATTTTGTTAAAAATGCAATACTTTTATTTGAACATATCGAATTTTTGCTGGACAATCTAAACTCATAAGCAGTAAAATTTTCCCCCCCCCCCCCCCATATCGTCTTACGTTATTTTTGGATGACGCCTTAATTAAAAAAAATATTTATGATCTTATTTCAATAATCATTCGTGATAAAAAAAGCCCAAGCAAAAAGCAGAGAAGAAGCCAAAAGCAGTGGAAGGAAAAGAGGATAAGATAAAATATAAAAACATATAAATTTTATCAAGGAATCTGTATTATCACTAGAGAATAACAGAAAATATTTAACGTCTTTTCAGACTAGATGGAGCTATGATAGAAAAATTATTTTAAATAATTTTTTTCTGAAAAAAGATCTTCTTTCGATGCGCTGGGAATCGAACCACAGAACTACTGATTTCCGGTCAGGTCCTTTCCCATTAAGCTACTAGAGAGATCGAGAGAAGACACTTTTTTCAGAAATACACGCATTATTTTACTAGATGGTACAAATCAATTTTTTTTCAAGGAATCTGTATCATTATTAGAGAATAACAGAAAATATTTAACGTCTTTTCAGACTAGATGGAGCTATGAAAGAAAAATTATTTTTAATAATTTTTTTCTGAAAAAATATCTTCTTTCGCTCCGCTGGGAATCGAACCACAGAACTACTGATTTCCGGTCAGGTGCTTTCCCATTAAGCTACTAGAGAGATCGAGAGATCAATCCGTGTATTTCTGAAAAAGCTTCTCTCGATCTCTCTAGTAGCTTAATGGGAAGGCACCTGACCGGGAATCAGTAGTTCTGTGGTTGGATTCCCAGCGGAGCGAAATGAGATCTTTTTTCAGAAAAAAATTGTTAAAAATAATTTTTCTTTCATAGCTCTATCTAGTCTGAAAAGACGTTAAATATTTTCCGTTAATCTCTAATGATAATACAGATTCCTTGAAAAAATTTGATTTTTATCATCTAGCAAAATAATTCGTGTATTTCTGAAAAAAGTTTCTTCTCTCGATCTCTCTAGTAGCTTAATGGGAGAGCACTGGACCGTAAATCAGTAGTTCTGTGGTTCGATTCCCAGCGGAGCGAAAGGAGAAGATCTTTTTTCAGAAAAAAATTATTTAAAAAAGTCTAAATAATCTGAAAATCTAAATGAACGTTTTCCACTAATTCGAGACGTTCTAAAAAAAACGAAAAAAGTGCAAAAAAAGAATATTATGAAGATCGAAGTGCTGATGCTGATTTCGATTGTGGTGATCTACAAAGTGTCACCTTTTGAAAGAGTCGAAGGCAGATTTCGTTGTAGGTTTTGCGGCATCAGCCTTATCCCAACCATCGGATTTGGAAGTAGTCGAGCTCCTGTGTTCAGTGCTGCTTGTCTGGTGGTGTCTGCTGTCATTTTTTTAATAGGGATTGTAAAGAAAGAGAAGGATTGTTAATATTTTGTTAGTTAATTTTTGTTTGCTTGTCAGTTGCTAAGTTATAAAACTGCCAGAGCAAGATTACTCTCTAACAAAGGCTTCTCAAAATATTTTTAAAAAATGTCCCTGATTATATAAAACTTGCATCAATATTTTGGTTTTTCGATTTGAGGGGAAAAATAATTGTTAGTAGTATAGCTATACGGCTACGGGAACACTTACCGACCGATGGTAATTACCTGATGTTGGTA
>CAKNYM010050677.1:86430-110714 GCA_932195095.1 Andricus curvator
TGAAACCAAAATTTGCTCCCTTCCAACTCGATGAAAATCTTGAAAATTCCTCTTCCAAATCAGAAAAAAACTAAAACCAAAATTTCCTCCCTTTCAACTCAATAAAAATCTTTAAAATAAAAAAAATGTTCCTTTTCCAATTCAGAAAAAACTAAAACCAAAATTTCCTCCCTACGAACTCGATAAAAATCTTAAAAATAAAAAAAATTTCCTCTTCTAATTCAGAAAAACAATTGGTAACCAAAATTTCCTCCCTTCCAACTCGATAAAAATCTTAAAAATAAAAAATTTTCCTCTTCCAATTCGGAAAACAATTGGTAACCAAAATTTCCTCCCAACACGATAAAAATCTTAAAAATAAAAAAATGTTCCTCTTCCAATTAAAAAAAAATCACAATCAAAATTTCCTCCCTTCCAATTCGACGGAAATCTTGAAAATAAAAAAATGATCCTCTTCCAATTAAAAAAAAATTGAAACCAAAATCTCCTCCCTACCAACTCCATTACAATTTTAAAAATAAAAAAAAGTTCCTCTTCCAAATCAGAAATAATCAAAACCAAAATTTCTTGCCTTCCAACTAAATAAAAATCTTTCAAAAAAAGGTTCCGCTTTCAATTCAGAAAAAGCTAAAACCAAAATTTCCTCCCTCCCAACTCGATGAAAAACTTGAAAATAAAAAAATGTTCCTCTTCCAATTAAAAAAAAAATTAAAACTAAAATTTCCTCCCTATCAACTCAATAAAAATCTTTAAAATAAAAAAATGTTCCTCTTCCAATTAAAAAAAAAATGGTAACCAAAATTTCCTCCCTTCCAACTCTATAAAAATCTTAAAAATAAAAAATTTTCCTCTTCCAATTCGGAAAAACAATTGGTAACCAAAATTTCCTCCCAACTCGATAAAAAATCTTAAAAATAAAAAAATGTTCCTCTTCCAATTAAAAAAAAATCAAAATTTCCTCCCTTCCAATTCAATGAAAATCTTAAAAACAGAAAAATGGCCTCTACCAATTCAGAAAAAAAAACAATTATTAACCAAAATTTCTTCCCTTCGAACTGGATAAAAATCTTAAAAATAACAAAAATTTTCCTATTCTAATACAGAAAAAAATTAAACTCGAAATTTCCTCCCTTCCAACTCCATGAAAATTTTAAAAATAAAAAAATATTCCTCTCCCAATTCAGAAAAAATTAAAAACCAAAATTTCCTCACTTCCAACACGATTAAAATCTTAAAAAAAAAAAGGTTCCGATTTCAGTTCAGAAAAAGCTAAAACTAAAATTTCCTCTCTTCCAACTCGATGAAAATTTTAAAAATAAAAAAATGATCCTCTTCCAATTCAGAAAAAAATAAAAACCAAAATTCCCTCCCTTTCAAGTCAAAAAAATAAAATAAAAAATTACCCTCTTCCAATTTAGAAAAAAGATAGAAAATAAAAAGTGCCCCTCCTCAACTCAATAAAAATGCTAAAAATAAAAAATGGCCTCTTTCAATTCAGAAAAAAATAATAACCAAAAGTTCCTCTCTTCCAATCCAATTAAAATGTTAAAAATAAAAAATTATTCTTGCAACTCATAAAATATTAAAAACCAAAATTTTCCAATTCGATAAAAATCTCAATAATATAAAATCTCCCTCTGCCATTTCAAAAAATTTAACTGAAATTTCTTCCTTTCAAACTCAATAAAAATAATAAAAATTTATTAACTGTTAAATATTGTTATTTATAGATCCAAATTAACCACTTTTACTAAAAAATACAAAATTTGAAACATGGAACAATTAAGAGTTAAAAATGTTTTCATATTAAAAAGATTTCCCTTTTATTAAGTTTGAAATTAAATAAAAGCGTTTAGTTATGAATCTATTATTTTGTTTTTATTTTAAATTTGAAAATAGTTTTTAAAGTAATTAATTTCTATCTTAAATTTTGTCGATTACTGGTCAAAATCATATTTGGAAAAACGAGAAAAAATATGCCTCGGCCCGGATTTGAACCAGAAACGTCACTATTCCCGACTGGAGCGCTTGCATACCAATTACACGCTCCACTCCTGAATAGTGGCGTTTCCGGTTCAAATCCGGGACAAGGCAGATTTTTTTTTTCGATTTTCAACAAATTATTTTGTCCAGTTTTTCCCGGTCTTGAAAATTTCCGGTTTTCCAGGTATTTTCCAGTTTTATTTTATTTAAAGCGAAAAATCAATTTTGAAAATATCAGTCCCATTAAGCTACAGTGATCAAAAATAAAATATTTATCAATTTTGTGCAAAGTTAAATTTTTTTCAATGCAGAATATCTATTTTTGGGTTAAAATGTTATTGGACTCTTGCACGCGATTTTTTCGTGCCTCGCACAATAATTCCGTAAAACTGTATCGTGACAGAGCGATCACGAAAACGATTATTGCTATGAACGAAACTATAAAAGAAAAAAACAGAAATTGCTTAATCGATATTATCATGTCTATATATTTTTTTAATTCTCATTCTCAGAAGCAATTTTTCAGAGAGGAAATTTTAATTGAACTATCTTCAAGTGGAAATAATTTGAGTCAATAAAAAGCTAAAACGAGACCCTAATCAAAGGAGATCAATTTAAAAAGAATTTCATATTGCCTGAACCGTTTCCAATTGGTATGCATAATATTGCGCAATATACTCGACTGAGTACTCGCGCACTGCGGCCCTTCCGAGGGGAGAGTCGCAACCATCTCTCGCCCTACGCGCTGAGAAACTGCGGGGGCCATCAATTCTAGGAATCACTAAACCGGGGGTTACTAAATCGGGGTCCGAGTGTATTTCGACATTTTTAAAATTTTCAGGATCCAAAATTGAAGTTATTTAATAATTAATATTTTTTTTCTACAAAAAAAACAACAATTTTGGACGTTTAAATTTTAAATTGACTATTGAGAATTTTATTTTAAACTCGCAAAATTAAAAAAAATTTAAGATTGAAACGAAACCATTTATAAAATTATTGTACAATTTTGAATAATTTAAACTTGAAAATATACAAATTTAATACTTCAAATAAAAATTTATTACTCAATTACAAGCATTTTTAATTTTAATAAATTATACAACTTTGAAGGTCTTAAAATAAAAATTATTCATAAAGTTATTGCATAATTTGTAACGTTTCAATTCAAATTGTTTAATTCCAAGAAATCTAAGTTACCCAATTTAAAATTGTTGAAATTTTAATTTAAAATTGTCAAATGGCATTTAAAATTTTTGAATTCCAAATGTTTAATAAAATTATTCTACATACAATTTTGAACAATATAAATTTTAAATTATAAAAATTTAAAGTTTCAAATAAAAAATTGTTCTTGTTTAATTGCA
Organism: Andricus curvator; assembly: GCA_932195095.1. NCBI lineage: Eukaryota > Metazoa > Arthropoda > Insecta > Hymenoptera > Cynipidae > Andricus > Andricus curvator. Next base: position 89,781 of record CAKNYM010050677.1, read on the forward strand.
AGCATTTTCAATAATAAACATTATACAATTTTGAAGGCTTTAAAATATTCCAAGGGATCTGTATTATCATCTGAGAATAACATAAATTTTTAACGTCTTTTCAGACTAGATGGAGATATGAATTGAAAATTATTTTAATTAATATTTTCTGAAAATAGATCTCAGAAAAAATTAATTAAAATAATTTTTAATCCATATCTCCGTCTAGTCTGAAAAGACGTTAAAAATTGCTGTTATTCTCTGATGATAATACAGATTCCTGGAAACATGTAACTTGTACCATCTAGCAAAATAATGCGTGTATTTTCTGAAAAAAGTTTCTTCTCTCGATCTCTCTAGTAGCTTAATGGGAAAGCACCCGACCGGCAATCGGAAGTTCTGTGGTTCGATTCCCAGCGGAACGAAAACAGAAAATTTTTTTTCAGAAAAAATTAATTAAAATAGGCTTTAAAATAATAATTCGACTTGGAATACTTCTACTTGTAAATTCGTTGTTTGTAAGATTATACAGTTGTTGTTCAATTGCTAAAAATGATAAATTTCATCAATTTTAAATGTTTCATAAAATTATTAAATAATTTTTAACGTTCCAATTTGAAATTGTATTTAAAATTGTAAAATAGTCTTTAAAATTGTTAAATTGCAAATGGTTAATAAAATTATTGTTCAATTTTGAACAATTTAATTTTGAAAATAAAGAAGTTTAAAGCTTCAAATTAAAAATTGTTCTTGTTTAATTCCAACAATTTTTAATTGTAAACATTATGCAATTGCAAATACCTTAAAATAATAATAATCTGACTTAAAAGAACTTCCAATTGTAAATTTTAATGTACGTAAAATTGTACAAACATTGTTCAATTAATAAAATTACAAATTTGTCTAATTTGAAATTTTTTATATAATTATTGCAAAATTTTGATTTTTGATCCAAAATTGTTTAATTCCAAGCACTTTAAATTTCAAGTTGCCCAATTTGAAATTTGATTTAAAATTTTAAAATAGTTTTTAAAATTGCGAAATTTAAAATGGTTAATTAAATTAAATTTTGAACAATTTAATTTTCAAAATAAACAAATTCAACGTTCCAGAAGAAAATGGTTCTTAAAGTTGACGAAAAAAAAGTAATCGAGAATATAATTGCTAAAAGTTAACCATTTTTTTAATTTTAAACGTTGAAAAAGGAATCTGTATTATCATTAGCGGATAACAGAAATTTTTAACGTCTTTTCAGACTAGATGGAGCTATGAATTAAAAATTATTTTAATTAAGTTTTTTCTGAAAAAAAGATCTTCTCCTTTCGCTCCGCTGGGATTCGAACCACAGAACTTCTGATTTCCGGTCAGGTGCTTTTCCCATTAAGCTACTAGAGAGATCGAGAGAAGAAACTTTATTTCAGAAAATATACTCATTATTATGCTAGATGTTACAAATAAAATTTTAAAAGGAATCTGTATTATCATTAGAGAATACCAGAAATGTTTAACGTCTTTTCAGAAGTTGTGTGGTTCGAATCCCAGCGGAGCCAAAGGAGATCTTTTTTCAGAAAAAATTTAATTAAAATAATTTTCAATTCATAGCTACATCTAGTCTGAAAAGACCATAAATTTTTTTTTTTAATTAAAAATTAAAAAAAAAGAAACAAGTTAAAGAACCTTGCGAACCGGTAAATTTGTCCTTGTGGGAGAAAACGGCACTAGCGTAAAAATAAATCGATTCCCTTGACTGATCTTGTAAACGAACCATATATGTCATTCTGACACTGACACCGAAAAAAAACCAGTTTTCGAAAGAGGGACATATTCGCCTATACGGTACCGAGTTTCTAAACCTTTTACCAATCCTTGAATAAATTTAAGGAATTCAATGAATCAGATGTCATTGCGAAAAATGGTCATTGTAATTGGGATTGGCACCGAGACAAATCAGTAAAGTAATTAAAAGTTGCTCTAATCACCTTGCAATTCTCCAAAAACAAATGCAAAAAAGGCACAATTGTCCCCTTTAAAAGAAGGCGAAATAAGATCAACTGAAACAGTTATCCATTAATTAATTATAAATTTATTTACTAATTTATTCATAAAATCAACGGGTTGTGTTATTATTATATTTTTTAATTCCGAGAATCTTTTTAAAAAAAAGTACCTCCGCCGGGATTCGAACCCACGGCGCACCGAATCCCGGACGTCTAACCTTAGTCCAATGGGGAGATAACGTAAACAGAGCGTGAATTCAAAGCGCGATGGCATTCACTTAATTAAATTTCATTGAATCACATTTAATCTGTTGGAGCTCAATTTAAACAAAAGGGAGGAATGAGGCTTTTAACACGCGCTGGTAATTTACTTAAGTGTGAGAATTTGATGGAGTGATAGTGCAAGAGAGATGGAAAAAGTTTGCCATGAGAGTGAAAAGCACACATTAAGGAAAATGATACTTCCTACTTCAATTATTTAAAAAAAATTTGTTATTTTACTATTAATTTGAAAATGTTTTTATTTTTAATTTATTATACAATAATTTTGAACGGGAAAAATTAAATTGAATTTTTTTTTATACAGAAATCTCTTTTTTTAGAAAATTATGTCGAATAACTTTTAATGTCACTTAAAAATAAAATACTTTATAAAATATTTGTTATCCTTAAAATTTCTATAATTTAAATTAAAAATTATAATTTTGAATGCACAATTCTAAAACAGTTTAATTTTTGAGACCTCGAAATTAAACATTTTTTCTTTTCAGAAGCTTAAGTTCGAAAATAATTTGTTTAAAATTTCCTAATTTTTTAAAACAATTTTAATAATTAATCTAAGAAAAATTGCATAATAGCCTTGATCAAATATAATAATTTTTGATTAAAATATTCTAATTAAAAATAAATTCTTCCAGAATAAATTCAAAACAATAAAAAATTAAGAAAATTTTTATTTTTTTATTTTAATTATTAATTAATTTAATTTTTAATTAATTTAATTTTAATTTTAATTATTATTTTTTATTTAAAAATGTTCCAAAATATTGAGCATTTCAAACTAAACATAAAAAAATTTGGAATTGAAAGGCATTCACAAATAATAATTAATAAAATAAAATTAATTATGATATAATAATAGTTTATAATAAAATTATAAAATTATTGTAATAATATTAATAAAATATAATAAAATCACAAATTCTGCGATCCCAAAAATTGGAATCACAGTGATATTTTGCTCTGTTTTATTTTATTTAATATTTAATTTACAATTTGTTTAATTTAATCGATTTTTGGTTGAAAATTGAAAAAAATGAATAATTTAAAATTGAAAAATATTTTATTTGAAAGTTTCAAGAATGAACAACAATTATAAATGACATGTTAACAATTTAAACTAATAGAAATTCAAAAGTTGAAAATGGCGTTGTTTAAAATAAAAAAGATTTAAAAACTAAGTTTACTTTCATTTTTAATGTTTCCCATTTTTAAATTACTTTTTATTTTGAAGATTTTTTAAGAATAACTCAATTTTAAAGGTTTAAAAATGAAAATTTCTCCACTTTGAACGGTGAATTTATTTTTTGATCTTAGAAAAATTTGTTTAATTAATTTCAGTGTTGAATATTAATTTTTATCTGATATAAGATTAAAATATTCTAATTAAAAATAAATGCATCCAGAATAAATTCAAAACAATAAAAAATGAAGAAAATGATTATTTTTTAATTTGAATTATTAATTAATTTAATTTTAATTATTATTATTTTTTATTTAAAAATGTTCCAAAATATTGAGCATTTTAAACTAAACTTTAAAAAAATTTGAAACTGAAAAGCATTCACAAATGATAATTAATAAAATAAAATTAATGATATAATTATAGTTTATAATGAAATTATTCAATTATTGTAATAATATTAATAAAATATAATAAAATCACAAATTCTGCGATCCCAAAAATTGGAATCACAGCGATATTTTGCTCTGTTTTATTTTATTTAATATTTAATTTACAATTTGTTTAATTTAATCGATTTTTGGTTGAAAATTGAAAAATATTTTATTGGAAAGTTTCAAGAATTAATAATAATTATAAATGACATGTTTGCAATTTAAACGAACAGAAATTCAAAAATTGAAAATGGCGTTGTTTAAAATAAAAAAAAGATTTAAAAACTAAATTTACTTTAATTTGTAATGTTTCCCATTTTTAAATTACTTTTTATTTTCAAGATTTTTTTAGAATAATTCAATTTTGAAGGTTTATAAATTAAAATTTTTCCACTTTGAACGGTGAATTTATTTTTTGATCTTAGAAAAATTTGTTTAATTAATTTTAGTGTTAAATATTAATTTTTATCTGATAACAAAAATTGTCAAATTTTGATCACACCGAATTGAAATTTTTTTTAATAAAAACGCTTTTAATTAGAAATAATACGATTTCAACTCATTTGAAATTTAAAATATCCAATTTTCAAAATTCGAGCTTTTTTAATTGAAAACAATTCAATTTTAACTCTTTTGAATTTTAAATGATCCAATTTTCAAAATTCTGATCCAAAAATATTTTTTAAGTTTTGAAATTGTCCTATTTTCGAATTTCTAATAAAATTTCGATTTGACCTAATCTAAAATTTTTTTATTTACAATGTTTTCAATTCCAAATCGTTCAATATATTTTTTTTGAATTTCAATTCGAAATTAATAATTAAATTAATTGATACAACATTTAATCAATTAATAAAAATTCTTTTAACTTTTTTTCTATGAAAAAAAAAATTAAAAATTTCCTCTGGAATTATAAAAACCATGGGACTGTTTTTTATTAAAAATTTTCAAGTAAAATTAGTTAACAAGAGTTGAAAAAAAACCTGAGAAAATATGATAATTTTTTAATTGCGCATTGTCGAGAGCTTGAAATTAATTTAAATTATTTAAACGTTTCTCAGAGAATGCAATTCGAAACACGATTCGATGACTGATGGAATGTAAAAGAATGCAAGTTTAATTGATGTCAACGATTAAAACAATTTGTCCCGATTAAACTCGATTGCACAAATTAAATTATTTAATTATTACAATACCAAAAATCTTCTTTTTATAAATTTTTTTTTATTAATTAATTTATTAACGTTCTTTTATTTAAAAATAATCTTTGAATCTGAATTTATTCATTTTTTTTTTTTTTTTTTTTTAATATATTCGGTTTCTCTTAGCACATTTGGTTCTCGTGTTTCCAAGATTGACAGTTTCAAGTGCACTTTACTAACTTTCAAAACTTCGCGCCTTCATAAATAATTGATGGTAATTTCCTGACGTCAACTTTGAAATTTCAAACTTATTATGCAATATAGACCTTTTCTACGACGCAAGTTTATTTTTAAAAATTCCATACAAGGCATTAAATAAAATTTATTTTAAAAAACTTATTTAATTCTTTAAAAAATTATAATTAATTTAAAAATAAGTCCTATCAACATTTTTCCAAAAATAATTTGCAATATTTTCACCTACCGAAATCGGACCACCGTTTTGTGCCTCGGAGGGTAGAGTTCTTCGTCAAGGATCATTTTCCCCAAAATGTTGAAAACTGAACTTCAAAAACTTTAAATATCTCAAGAAAATTCAAATAAATTTTTTTTGATTAAAAAAAAAAGATTAAATAAAAAAGTCACTGGAGAGGAACGTCCTGCTTCCTCGATGTCAGAAAAATGACTGCGCAACACTTAATATCACTACTGGGCTTAACCGTGCGGTTTTTAAAGGAGGGGAGGTCGCTAAGTTTCCAAGTTAAGACTTAACTTTAAATGTAATTTCGGGGGGAAAAATAGGGGGAGGGGGTTCAGATTCAATTTGAAGACAAGGTGGGATTTTTTTCCTTTTATTAACGAACCTCGAACTGATCACTTGTGTCGAGGTTAAAATCTGCAAAATGACGTCAGAACGGAGTTGTTGGTATTATTCAAACTCGTAATTTGCGTTATTAAATAGTTAAATCCGTTAATGATCCCATACGCAATTCTAGAACAATTACTTTTTTGCCATTCAGGTTTTTTATCGAGTTTTATTATGTCACTACTAGCACAAAAATGAATGAATTAGTCAATTTTTACGTTATTATTCTTTCTAGAGTCGAAATAAACTCGTGAGAAATCGAAAAAAAATCCATCCGTCGGGATTCGAACCCCGAATGCCAGACATCCCAGATTGCCGAAAGCGTAACCTGTTTTTCTAATTCATCTTTTGATAACTGATTATTTGTTAGTTAAAATAAGTTTTTTTCTCCTGAAATCGAAGAGAAATTTCTACTTTTATTTCCTGGAAGACTTGCGACGCATTATTCGAGGGCGGGTGTTTACGAGACCCTCGCGACTTGGAAACACAATTGCGTTGGTCCGAAACTAAAATCGATTTTCTACGAGAGTATTTGTGAGAGAGGAAATAACTAGGACATTCTTGGGAATTAAAAAAACTCTCAATTCGAATTAAAAATTCGAAAATAAAAAATGAGGAAAGAAAAAATGCAACCTCCAAATCCCTTTTTTGATTGTGATTTAAAAAAAAAATAAAAATAAAAAGACTCTTTTTTGTTTTGGTTTCTTAAATTAGAATTTGTACAAATTTGATCGTTGGATTTTTTTTTAATTTCGAAGAATTGTTTCAATAATCTGTAAAACTCCTAAAATTTTACAATTTCTTTAATAATGGATTTTTGAATTGTTTATATTTTTAATGTTAGAAAATAAAAATCCAGGAACACAAAAACTTTGGTGGATTTTTTTTGTAAATATTTTTTTATTGTAATTTAAAAAGAAAGTAAAAATAAAAAAAGACTCTTTTTTATTCTGGTTTCACAAATTTGAATTTGTGCAAATTTGATTGTTGGATTCTTTTTTTTTTAATTTCCAAGAATTTTTTCAAAAATCTTTAAAACTCTTAATATTTAGAAATTTGTTTAATAATAGATTTTCGAATTTTTTGCAATTTTAATGTTATCAAATAAAAATCTAGCAGAACAAAAACGTTTGTGGATTTTTTGAAAAATGTGTTTTGATTGTGAATTAAAAAAAAGTAAAAATAATAAAAAATACTTTTTTTTTAATTTCTTAAATTTGAAATCGTCCAAATTTGATCGTTGGATCCTTTTTTTTATTTACAAGTATTGTTTAAATAATCTTTAAAACTCTTAATATTTAAAATTTTGTTTAATGATGGATTTTTTGGTAAATAGTTTTTGATTCTGATTAAAAAAAAGTAAAAATAAAAAGAAGAATTTTTTATTTTTTTTTTATTAAATTTCTTAAATTCCTTAAATTTGAATTCGTCCAAATTTTGATCGTTTGATTTTTTTTTAATTTACAAGTATTGTTTCAATAATCTTTAAAACACTTAATATTTAGAAATTTATTTGATAATGGATTTTTAAATTTTTTATATTTTTAATGTTAAGAAATAAAAATCCAGAAACACAAAAACGTTGGTGGATGATTTAAAAAAAAGTAAAAATAAAAAAGACTTTTTTTATTTTGGTTTTTTAAATTTGAATTTCTAAAAATTCAATCGTTGGATTTTTTTTAATTTACAAGAATTTCGCAGTTGAATTTGAATGTTTGGCGTTAGAAAATGATTTAAATTTTGATTTTAATCACCTTGAACTGAAAATTATTTAATTTAAAAACTTAAAAATTATAAATAATTTAATTTCGAACGTTTTTTGATTAAAAATGATACAATTTCAATTCCCTTCAATTTTAAATGATCCAATTTTCAAAATACTAAATTGAAATTATTTAATTTCGATATGATATTTTCATATTTTCGAAATTTTAATCTAATATCATTTAATCAAAAATAAAATTGTTCAATTTTACAATAAAACAAATGTTTAAATTTTAGTCTTTAATTTAAAATTTTTTAAAACTTTTAGGTAGAAATAATACAATTTAAATTTCTTTGAATTGTAAATGATCCAAATTTTCAAAATTCTAATCGGAAATCATTTAATTTCGAGATTCATCAATTAAAAATAAAATTGTTCAATTTTGAGTGCTTTGAATTAGAAATGATAAAATTTCAAATCCTTTCGAATCAAATTGTTCAATTTTTGTTAATTAAAATTTTTATTTATTTATTATAAAGCTGTTTAAATTTTAAACACTTTTGATTTTAAGCGTTTTTATTTTCTAATGATAGAATTTCAATTCATTTTTATTCTTTAGGAAAGTTTAATTTTTTAGGAAAATTTTTCTAATCAATTTTAAATGTAAATTATAATTTTTTATGTAATAAAGGTTTAAAATATAAGGATTTCTGATGCTTTGACTTTTAAATATTTAATTTATTTAACAAATTCAAATTGTCAAATTTTAATCGTTTCATATTTAAAATTATTTAAATACAAAAGTTTTCAATTTTCAATTATTCAATTTTAAACGCTTTTATTTGAAAAGCGTTTTTCAAAATTTTACCTAATTGAAAACTGATTTGGAACGTTTTCAATTAATAATTAATAATTATTAATTATTGTTTCAATAACCGTTAAAACTCTTAATATTAAAAAACTGGTTAAATAATCAATTTTCAAATTGTTTATGTTAGGAAATAAAAATCAAGGAACACAAAAACGGCGGATTTTTTGTTAAATGTATTTTGATTTGAAAAAAAAAAAAAATGAAAAAATCCAGAGAAAAAAATAGGAAGGAGATTGCCTTCTTTTCCTTTCCTCTTAAAAAAAAAATTTTTTTTTTACTTTTTAATCTGATCAAATTTGATCATTTTATTTTTTTTTTTAATTTTATAAATTTTATAAAACGAAAATAAAACTGTTTATTTAATATTTATGAAAAGTTAGATGATGTAAAATGAGGTGTGGCATGTGGATTTAAAAAAGTAAAAATAAAAAAAAGACTCTTTTTTATTTTGGTTATTTGCTTCATAAATAATAATTTAATAATAATAATTAATAATTAAAAAAAAAAAATTTTTAAGTTTTTTTTTTGATAAAATTTTTTTTTATTATTAATTAATAATTTAATAATTTTCATTGCATATATCAGATTTTCTCATCCGCATCTTTCGCGCTCAAGATGAACGATTTTGAGCGAAGAAGACTGCAATGATGAAATTTCTAAAAATAGCAGAAATGGTACCAAAATACGCAAAAGAGAATGATTCAAACTTTTTTTTTATATACCTCCAATCCTCAAGGTGATAATAATTTTTTAAGTCAACATATTGAAACTGATTAAAAAAAATTGTGTAAATTCAAGATTAAAACGTATAATTTTAAACATTAAAAAAAAAATAAAAATGAATTTAATAAATAAAATATTTGAATTAGGGATATTTAGTCTTAAAATTATTTATTTAACAAGAGTTAAAATAGATTTTTGTATTTTAGCTTGGATTCTTTGAGATTGAATCTGCCCACAGTAGGGGCAACCTCCCACAGTGGATCATACAAAAAACAGTGAATAATCATTAATTAAAAACATGTATCTAAAAAAAATTAATTAAATTAAATCAATAAAGACACGATACGTGTTAATAAATTTAATATTAATTATTTTACCTATATTTGCGCTTTTAATTATTGATTATCCACTGTAGGCAGGTACCCCCTACCTAAGAAACGTTATTAAAAAATTAAACCTTCGTTTGACATTGTCGATTTTTAAAAATTAATTTCAAGTTCGAGAGATCGTATTTCTTTACTTGGCGATAGGTCAGGGAGATTCAGACGCAAATGAATACAAAACTAGTTTCCTGCGACTACACATCCTATAGTATTTTTTACTATACAATTTCAGGGGGACTGCCTTTTAATACCTTCTCATGGGTGGCCAAGGCCTTTTACAAAATCACAATTCGACTCTGACTCACTGGCTCCCCTTTGCGCCCCCCCCCCTTCCATAGAGGACCCATTCAAGACCATAATTAATTATTTAATGCCACATCATGTTCATCCAATTATCAATCCCAATCCATCACTCAAGACTCTCAAATTTTTTTTCTATATAAATTATTTAAAAAGGGGAAAAAGTCTCCTTTCTAAAGTCAAGAACGATAAAGAATCACGGAAGTTCTTTTAACGGTTCGGCGACCAGCACCTTACAAAGGGACTGCAGATTGCAGGCTAAGATTTTCAAGTTCCGGTTGCTAAGAAAATGCTCGAAAATCAGAACTTCAATTTTTATTGAGGAAACTCAATCAAAATTTTTCGAAATATGAACCTTCTAGAGAGAAAATATATTTCCCATCTTCACGAACAATATTTTTATCCTTAGAGGGCTCCTAAAACAGGAGTGAAGCCGAGACCCTTCCAAAAGAGGTCGAAAAAAAAGTAACTCCGGCGGGATTCGAACCCCGGAGGTCTCCTAACGCATCCAAGCGCACAAACTTGAAAGCTCTGTATCTCCGAAACTAATCCACATATCCGAAAAGCAAAAAACACGTATTTCCTCATTTTTGACCCGGAAAAGGATGCCGTGGAGAAAAAACTTACCTTGAGGTACTCTTGAAGAAGTTGCTCTCGCGGTTCATGAGTTCGCTTCTGAACCGAGACATCTCGTCCTCCATCTTCCTCATCTCGGCGTCGAAACGCTCTCGGATGTTGGAAAATTCAGTGTCGATGACACTGAAGTCTCCGAGCTTGATGGGGATGTTTCTCTTAATTCCACTGTCGGCCATTTTTTCTTTGAACACTTTTATCACACACTAAACGTCGAGATTTCTGAGAGCACTCTTTGCCTTTTTGAACACAATTCCACGCAACGAACTGAACGCACTGAGTTCTCCTCTAGGAATGAGCGCGCGCTCGCCGGGTGCTTCTTAAGTAGTCGCGACGAGTCGTGGGTGTTCGGATTCAATCGGGAGATTTCGACTATGCGGAGTTTTAGGATTTTATTATCATTTTTATTATTATTTTTTTTAATATCATTTTTTTGTTATTATTCTTTTATTAATTTGTTTTTTGTCGAACAAAATAATAGAAAAATAAATAATAAAAAGTAATAATTTTTTTAAATTTATTATTGTTCTTTTATTATTTTGTTTCTTGTCGAACAAAATAATAGAAAAATAAATAATAAAAAGTAATAACTTTTTTTATTTATTATTGTTCTTTGATTATTTTGTTATTTGTTGAAAAAAATAATAGACAAATAAATAATGAAAAGTAATAGGTTTTTTTTATTTATTATTGTTCTTTTATTATTTTGTTTTTTGTCGAAGCAAATATTAGAGGAATAAATAATAAAAAGTAATAACTTTTTTATTTTATTTAATATTTTCGCCTGAATAAAATTTTTATTTTTAAGCATTATTAGCATTTTTTTATTATTATTCTTTTATTAATTTGTTTTTTGTCGAACAAAATAATAGAAAAATGAATAATAAAAAGTAATAACTTTTTTTTTTATTTAATATTTTCGCCTCAATAAATTTTTTTTTTTTTAATCAGAAGATTTCGACTATGTGGGTTTTAGGATTTTATTATTATTATTGTTCTTTTATTATTTTGTTTCTTGTCGAACAAAATAATAGAAAAATAAATAATAAGAAGTAATCACTTTTTTTATTTATTATTGTTCTTTTATTATTTTGTTTTCTGTCGAACAAAATAATAGAAAAATAAATAATGAAAAGTAATAACTTTTTTTATTTATTATTGTTCTTTTATTATTTTGTTATTTGTTGAACAAAATAATATTAAAATAAATAATAAAAAGTAATAATTTATTTGATTTATTATTGTTCTTTTATTATTTTGTTATTTGTTGAACAAAATAATAGAAAAATAAATAATAAAAAGTAATAACTTTTTTATTCATTATTGTTCTTTTATTATTTTGTTCTTTATCGAAAAAAATATTCGAGGAATACATAATAAAAAGTAATAACTTTTTTTATTTTATTTAACATTTTCGCCTGAATTATTTGCATTTTTTTTTAATCAGGAGATTTCGACTATGTGGAGTCTTAGGATTTTATTAATATTATCATTTTTATTATTGTTTTTTTATTATCATTTTTTTGTTATTATTCTTTCATTAATTTGTTTCTTGTCGAACAAAATAATAGAAAAATAAATAATAAAAAGTAATAACTTTTTTTTATTTATTATTGTTTTTTTTTATTATTTTGTTTTTTGTCGAACAAAATAATAAAAAAATAAGAAAAAGTAATAACTTTTTTATTTATTATTGTTCTTTTATTATTATCTTTTATGTCGAACAAAATAATAGAACAAAAATAATAAAAAGTAATAACTTTTTTTATTTTATTTAATATTTTCCCCTGAATTTTTTTTATTTTTTTTTAATCAGGAGATTAGGACTATGCGGGTTTTAGGATTTTATTATTATCATTCTTATTATTTTTTTTTATTATAATTTTTTTATTATTATTCTTTTACTAATTTGTTTTTTTTTTCGAACAAAATAATAGAAAAATAAATGATAAAAAGTAATAACTTTTTTTATTTATTGTTCTTTTATTTTTTTGTCGAACAGATTAATAGTCAAATAAATAATGAAAAGTAATAACTTTTTTTATTTTATTTATTATTTTCGCCTGAATTTTTTATATATATTTTTATTATTTTGTTTTTTGCTTAATAAAATAATACAATAAATAATAAAAAATAATACATTTTTTTAATTCAATCTTTTCATCTGATTTTTTTTAAATTTTGTTTAATCGGAAGATTGGGACGACTGACAAATCCCAAAGAATAAAATTACTGTCACGGTGAAATTCCCGAAATTATGACATTCACAAAAAAGAGAATTTTCGAAATAGAAATTTCCCGAAATGATAAAATTTCCGAAAAAGAAAATGTTCAAAATAGAAAATTCCCGAAATGATAAAATTTCCGAAATATGAAAATCCCGAAAAAGAAAATTTGGGTAATTTTTTTTTAAAAGTCCCCGTGTTTTTTAATTTATTTATACAATTTTAAATCTGAACAATAATTCTAAACCATTTTAAACATTAAAAAAATTTTCTTTGATAAAATTATCTGATTATTGTATTTTTAATAAGTAAATAATATTGTATATTCTGTCGGGAATGTTATTATTCGGGAATTTTCAAATTCGGGATTTTCATATTTTGGCAATTTTATAATTTCGGAAATTTGATTTTTCGTGATTTTTCAGTTGTCCCTAAATTTCCTGGAGAAAAAATTTAATTTTTTTTTCTTTTTTAAATTCGAAAAAACCCCATAGTAATTTGGGAATTGATAACGAGTAAAAATCAAACTCAATTAAATGAATAATAAAATAATTAATTGAAAAGTGCGTTTTCGATATAAAAACGTCCCAAAATGATATAATTTCCGAAATATAAAAATTCCGAATAATAAAATTTCCAAAAAGAAATTTAAAAAGAGAAAATTCCCGAAATGAAAAAATTTCCGAAATATAAAAATCCCGAAAGAGAAAATTTTTGAAATAGAAAATTCCCGAAATGATAAAATTTACGAAATATAAAATTCCCGAAATTATAAAATTCACGAAAAAGAAAATTTTCGAAATAGAATATTCCCGAAATGATAAAATTTCCGAAATATAAAAATCCCGAAAAAGAAAATTTTTGAAGTAGAAAATTCCAGAAATAATAAAATTTCGGAAATATAAAAAACCCGAAATTATAAAATTCACCAAAAAGAAAATTTTCGAAATAGAAAATTCCCCAAATGATAAAATTTCCGAAATATAAAAATTCCGAATAATAAAATTTCCAAAAAGAAATTTAAAAATAGAAAATTCCCGAAATGAAAAAATTTCCGAAATATAAGAATCCCGAAAAAGAAAATTTTTGAAATATAAAATTCCCGAAATTATAAAATTCCTGAAAAAGAAAATTTTCAAAATAGAAAAATCCCAAAATGATAAAATTTTCGAAGTCCCGAATAATAAAATTTCCAAAAATAAAATTTTCAAAATAGAAAATCCCCAAGTTGATAAAATGTTCAAAATATAAAATCCCGAATAATAAAATTTCCAAACAGAAAATTTTCAAAATAGAAAATTCCCGAAATGATAAAATTTCCGAAATATAAAATCCCGAATAATAAAATTTCCAAAAAGAAATTTCAAAATAAAAAATTCCCGAAATTAAAAAATTTCCGAAATATAAAAATCCCGAAAAAGAAAATTTTCAAAATATAAAATTCCCGAAATTCCTGAAAAAGAAAATTTTCGAAATAGAAAATTCCAGAAATGATACAATTTTCGAAATAAAAAAATCCCAAATAATAAAATTCCCGGAAAAGAAAATTTTCGAAATAGAAAATTTCCGGAATGATGAAATTTCCGAAATATAAAAATCCCGAATAATAAAATTCCAGAAAAAGAAAATTTAAAAAAATGAAAATTCCCCAAATGATAAAATTTCCGAAATATAAAAATCCCGAATAATAAAATTCCCGAAATGATAAAATTCCCGAAAAGGAAAATTTTCGAAATAGAAAATTCCCGAATAATCAAATTCCCAGAAAAGAAAATTTTCTAAACCATTTTAAACATTTAAAAAATTTTCTTTCATAAAAATATCTGATTATTGTATTTTTAATAAGTAAATAATATTGTATTTTCTGTCGGGAATGTTATTATTCGGGAATTTTCAAATTTGAGATTTTCATATTTTGGCAATTTTATAATTTCGGAAATTTGATGTTTCGTGATTTTTCAGTTGTCCCTAAATTTCCTGGAGAAAAAATTTAATTTTTTTTCCTTTGTTTCTATTCGAAAAAACTCCGGAGTAATTTTGGAATTGATAACGAGAAAAAATAAAATTCAATTAATTGAATAATTAAATAATTAATTGAAAAGTGCATTTTCGATATACAAAAATCCCAAAATAATAAAATTCCCGGAAAAGAAAATTTTCGAAATAGAAAATTCCCGAAATGATGAAATTTCCAAAATATAAAATCCCGAATAATAAAACTTCCAAAAAGAAATTTCAAAATTGAAAATTCCCGAAATGATGAAATTTCCGTAATAAAAAACCCCGAATAATAAAATTCCCGAAAACGAACATTTTCAAAATAGAAAATTCTCAAAATGATAAAATTTCTGAAATCCCGAATAATAAAATTTCCAAACAGAAAATTTTCAAAATAGAAAATTGCCAAGATGATAAAATTTCCAAAAAGAAAATTTTCAAAATAGAGAATTCCCGAAATGAGAAAATTTCCGAAATATAAAAATACCGAAAAAGAAAATTTTCGAAATATAAAATTCTCGAAATTATAAAATTCCTGAAAAAGAAAATTTTCGAAATAGAAAATTCCCGAAATGATGAAATTTTCGAAATAAAAAAATCCCGAATAATAAAATCCCCGGAAAAAAAATTTTCGAAATAGAAAATTCCCGAAATGATGAAATTTCCGAAATATCAAAATTTCAAATAATAAAATTCCAGTAAAAGAAAATTTTCAAAATAGAAAATTCCCGAAACTATAAAATTTCTGAAAAAGAACATTTTCAAAATAGAAAAATCCCAAAATGATAAAATTTTCAAAATCCCGAAAAAGAAAATTTCCAAAAAGAAAATTTTCAAAATAGAAAATTCCCAAGATGATAAAAGTTTCGAAATATAATATTTCCATAAAGAAAATTTTAAAAATAGAAAATTCCCGAAATGATAAAATTTCCAAAATATAAAATCCCGAATAATAAAATTTCCAAAAAACAAATTTCAAAATAGAAAATTCCCGAAATGAAAAAATTTCCGAAATATAAAAATCCCGAAAAAGAAAATTTTTGAAATATAAAATTCCCGAAATGATAAAATTCCTGAAAAAGAAAATTTTCAAAATAGAAAAATCCCAAAATGATAAAATTTCCTAAATCCCGAATAATAAAATTTCCAAAAAGAAAATGTTCAAAATAGAAAATTCCCAAAATTATAAAATTTTCGAAATATAAAATCCCGAATAATAAAATTTCCAAAAAGAAAATTTTCAAAATAGAAAATTCCCAAAAAGATAAAATTTTCGAAATATAAAATCCCGAATAATAAAATTTCCAAAAAGAAATTTCAAAATAGAAAATTCCCGAAATGAAAAAATTTCCGAAATATAAAAATCCCGAAAAAGAAAATTTTCAAAATATAAAATTCCCGAAATTCCTGAAAAAGAAAATTTTCGAAATAGAAAATTCCAGAAATGATACAATTTTCGAAATAAAAAACTCCCAAATAATAACATTCCCGGAAAAGAAAATTTTCGAAGTAGAAAATTACCAAATAATCAAATTCCCAGAAATGGAAATTTTCTAAACCATTTTAAACATTAAACAAATTTTCTTTGATAAAAATATCTGATTATTGTATTTTTAATAAGTAAATAATATTGTGTATTCTGTCGGGAATGCTATAATTCGCGAATTTTCAAATTCGGGATTTTCATATTTTGGCAATTTTATAATTTCGGAAATTTGATTTTTCGTGATTTTTCAGTTGTCCCTCAATTTCCTGGAGAAAAAATTTAATTTTTTTTCCTTCTTTTATATTCGAAAAAACCCCGTAGTAATTTTGGAATTTGATAACGAGTGAAAATAAAATTCAATTAATTGAATAATTAAATAATTAATTGAAAAGTGCATTTTCGATATACCAAATTCCCGAAATGCTATAATTTCCGAAATATAAAAATCCCGAAAAAGAAAATTTTCGAAATATAAAATTCCCGAAATGATAAAATTTTCGAAATATAAAATTCCCGAAATTATAAAATTCACGAAAAAGAAAATTTTTGAAATAGAAAATTCCAGAAATGATGAAATTTCCGAAATATAAAAATCCCGAATAGTAAAATTCTCGAGATTATAAAATTCACGAGAAAGAAAATTTTCAAAATAGAAAATTCCCGAAATGATAAAATTTTCGAAATAAAAAAATCCCAAATAATAAAATTCCCGAAAAGAAAATTTCCAAAATAGATTTAGGTAAACTTTTTTTGTTCGTTAAAAGTGCCCGTGTTTTTGAATTTATTTATACAATTTTAAATTTGAACAATAATTCTAAACCATTTAAAAAATTTTTTAAATTTTCTTTGATGAAAATATTTTATTATTCTTTTTTTAATAAATAAATAATATTGTATATTCTGTCGGGAATTTTCATATTTTGGTAATTTTATAATTTCGGAAATTTGATTTTTCGTGATTTTTCAGTTGTCCGTAAATTTCCTGCAGAAAAAAATGATCTTACTCAAAAAAAAATTACATTTTTTCCCCCTCTTTTATATTAGAAAAAACCCCGTAGTAATTTTGGAATTGATAACGACTGAAAATAAAATGCAATTAATTGAATAATTAAATATTTAATTGAAAAGTGCATTTTCGATATACGAAATTCCCGAAATGATGAAATTTCCGAAATACAAAAATCCCGAATAATAAAATTCCCAAAAAAGGAAATTTTCGAAATATAAAATTGTCGGGAATTTTCAAATTCGGGATTTTCATATTTTGGTAATTTTATAATTTCGGAAATTTGATTTTTCGTGATTTTTCAGTTGTCCCTAAATTTCCTGCAGAGAAAAAATGATCTTACTAAAAAAAAAATTACATTTTTTTTCCTCTTTTATATTAGAAAAACCCCCGTAGTAATTTTGGAATTGATAACGGCTTAAAATAACATGCAATTAATTGAATAATTAAATAATTAATTGAAAAGTGCATTTTCGATATAAAAAATTCCCGAAATATAAAAATTCAAAAAAATAAAATTTTCGAAATAGAAAATTCCCGAAATTATAAAATTCACGAAAAATAAAATTTTTTAAATAGAAAATTCCAGAAATGATAAAATTTCCGAAATAAAAAAATCCCAAATAATAAAATTCACGGAAAAGCAAATTTTCGAAATAGAAAATCCCGAATAATGAAATTCCCAAAAAGAAATTTCAAAATAGAGAATTCCCGAAATGATAAAATTGCCTAAATATAAAAATCCCGAAAAAGAAAATTTTCGAAATATAAAATTCCCGAAATTATAAAATTCACGAGAAAAAAAATTTTGAAATAGAAAATTCCAGAAATGATAAAATTTTCGAAATAAAAAAATCCCAAACAATAAAATTTTCGAAATACAAAAATCCCAAATAATAAAATTCCCGGAAAAGAAAATTTTCGAAATAGAAAATTCCCAAAATGATGAAATTTCCGAAATATGAAAATCCGGAATAATAAAATTCCCGAAAAAATAAAATTTTTAAAACAGAAAATTCCCAAAATGATAAAATTTTCGAAATATAAAATCCCGAATAATAAAATTTCCAAAAAGACAATTTTCAAGATAGAAAATTCCCGAAATGATGAAATTTTCGAAATATAAAATTCCCGAAATTATAAAATTCACGAGAAAGAAAATTTTCAAAATAGAAAATTAACGAAGTGATAAAATTTTCGAATTAAAAAATCTCAAATAATAAAATTCCCGGAAAAGAAAATTTTCGAAATAGAGAATTCCCAAAATGATGAAATTTCCGAAATTTAAAAATCCCGAATAACAAAATTCCCGAAAAAGAACATTTTCAAAATAGAAAATTTCCAAAATGATACAATTTTCGAAATATAAAATCCCGAATAATAAAATTTCCAAAAAGACAATTTTCAAAATAGAAAATTCCCGAAATAATAAAATTTCCGAAATATAAAGTGCTTGTGTTTTTGAATTTATTTATACAATTTTAAATTTGAACAATAATTCTAAATCATTTTGAACATTTAAAAAATTTTCTTTGATAAAAATATTTTATTATTGTATTTTTAATAAATACATAATATTGTATATTCTGTCGGGAATTTTCAAATTCGGGATTTTCATATTTTTGTAATTCTATAATTTCGGAAATTTGATTTTTCGTGATTTTTCAGTTGTCCCTAAATATTCTGAAGAGAAAAAATGATCTTACTCGAAAAAAATTTAATTTTTTTTCCTCTTTTATATTAGAAAAAACCCCGTAGTAATTTTGGAATTGATAACGACTGAACATAAAATGCAATTAATTGAATGATTAAATTATTAATTGAAAATTCCATTTTCGATATACAAAATTCCCGAAATGATATAATTCCCGAAATATAACAATCCCGAATAATAAAATTCCCAAAAAGAAAATTTTCGAAATAGAAAATTCCCGAAATTATAAAATTCACGGAAAAGAAAATTTTTGAAATAGAAAATTTCAGAAATGATAAAATTTCCAAAATATGAAATTCGCGAATGGTAAAATTCACAAGAAAGAAAATTTTCAAAATAGAAAATTCCCGAAATGATAAAATTTTCGTAATAAAAAGATCCCGAATAATAAAATACCCGAAAAAGAAAATTTTCAAAATGGAAAATTCCCAAAATGATAAAATTTTCGAAATTTAAGAATTCCGAATAATAAAATTCCCGAAAAAGAAAATTTTCAAACTAGAAAATTTTCGAAATATAAAATCCCAAATAATAAAATTTCCAAAAAGAAAATTCCCGAAATGATAAAATTTCCGGAATATAAAAATTCCCGAAAAAGAAAATGTTTGAAAAAGAAAATTCCCAAAATGATAAAATTTTCGAAATATAAAATCCCGAATAATAAAATTTCCAAAAAGAAAATTCCCGAAATGATGAAATTTCCGAAATATAAAAGTCCCGAA
Source organism: Andricus curvator (assembly GCA_932195095.1). Lineage (NCBI taxonomy): Eukaryota > Metazoa > Arthropoda > Insecta > Hymenoptera > Cynipidae > Andricus > Andricus curvator. The sequence goes on from CAKNYM010050677.1 coordinate 109,426, forward strand.
AAAGAAAATGTTCGAAATAGAAAATTCCCGAGATAATAAAATTTCCGAAATTTGTTTGAAAATGTGCATAGTATATTTTAAAAATTACAAAAATTAATTTTTTTACATAATTTTAAATTCAAACAATAATTCGAAACAATTTTAAATATTAAAAAAAAAATTTATGATAAATATATTGGGCTATTGTATTTTTAATAAATAAATAATATTGTATATTCTGTCGGGAATTTTCCTATTTAGGTAACTTTATAATTTCGGAAATTTGATTTTTCGTGATTTTTCAGTTGTCCCTAAATCTCCTAAGGAGAAAAAAGGATCTTATTCGAAAAAAATTTAATTTTTTTCCTCTTTTATATTCGAAAAAACCCGGTGGTAATTTTGGAATTGATAACGACTGAAAATAAAATGCAATTAATTGAATAATTAAATAATTAATTGAAAAGTGCATTTTCGATATACAAAATTCCCGAAATGATATAATTCCCGAAATATAACAATCCCGAATAATAAAATTCCAGAAAAAGAAAATTTTCAAAATAGAAAATTCCCAAAATGATAAAATTTTCGAAATATAAAATTCCTGAAATTATAAAATTCACGATAAAGAAAATTTTTGAAATAGAAAATTTCCGAAATGATAAAATTTTCCAAATAAAAAATCCGGAATAGTAAAATACCCGAAAAAGAAAATTAAAAAAAAAGAAAATTCCCAAAATCACAAACTTTTCGAAATTTAAAAATCCCGAATAATAAAATTTCCGAAAAAGAAAATTTTTAAAATAGAAAATTCCCAAAATGATAAAATTTCCGAAATCTTGAATGATAAAATTTCCAAAAAGAAAATGTTCAAAATACAAAATTCCCAAAATTATAAAATTTTCGAAATATAAAATCCCGAATAATAAAATTTCCAGAAAGAAAATCTTCAAAATAGAAAATTCTCAAAAAGATAACATTTTCGAAATATAAAATCCCCAATAATAAAATTTCTAAAAAGAAATTTCAAAATATAAAATTCCCGAAATGAAAAAATTTCCAAAATATAAAATTCCCGAAAAAGAAAATTTTCGAAATATCAAAATCCCGAAATTATAAAATTCCTGAAAAGGAAAATTTTCGAAATAGAAAATTCCAGAAATGATAAAATTTTCGAAATAAAAAAATCCCAAATAATATAATTCCCGGAAAAGAAAATCTTCGAAATAGAAAATTCCCGAAATGATGAAATTTCCGAAATATGAAAATCCCGAAATTATATAATTCGCGAAAAAGAAAATTTTCAAAATATA
>CAKNYM010050677.1:117081-136031 GCA_932195095.1 Andricus curvator
CGAAACAGAAAATTTTCGAAATAGAAAATTCCCGAAAAGGAAATTTTAAAAATAGAAAATTCCCGAAATGATAAAATTTCCGAAATAGAGAATTCCTGAAATGAGAAAATTTCCGAAATATAAAAATCCCGAATCATAAAATTCCCGAAAAAGAAAATTTTCAAAATATAAAATTCCCAAAATGATGAAATTTCCGAAATATAAAATCCCTAATAATAAAATTTCCAAAAAGAAAATTTTCAAAATAGAAAATTCCCGAAATGGCAAAATTTCCGAAATATAAAAATCCCGAAAAAGAAAATTCACGAAAAAGAAAATTTTCGAAATAGAAAATTCCCGAAATTTAAAAATCCCGAATAATACAATTTCCGAAACAGAAAATTTTCAAAATAGAAAATTCCTGAAATGAGAAAATTTCCGAAATATAAAAATCCCGAATCATAAAATTCCCGAAAAAGAAGATTTTCGAAATAGAAAATTCCCGAAATTTAAAAATCCCGAATAATACAATTTCCAAAACAGAAAATTTTCAAAATAGAAAATTCCCGAAATAATAAAATTTCCAAAATTTTGAAATTCCCGAAAAAGAAAATTTTCGGAAACGAAAAATCCCAAATAATGAAATTTTCGAAAAGAAAATTTTCGAAATATAAAATTCCCGAAATGATAAAATTTCCGAAATATAAAAATCCCGAATAATGAATACCCGAAATGATAAAATTCCCGAAAAAGAAAATTTTCAAAATAGAAAATTCCCGAAATGATAAAATTTCCGAAATATAAAAATCCCGAAAAAAAATGTTCGAAGTAGGAAATTCCCAAAATAATAAAATTTCCGAAATATAAAAAGCACGAATAATAAAATTCCTGAAAAAGAAAATTTTCTAAATGGAAAATTGCTAAAAAGATATGATTTCCGAAATAGGATATTCCCGAAAAAGAAAATTTTCGAAAAAGAAAATTCCCGAAATATAACAATCCCGAATAATAAAATTCCCAAAAAGAAAATTTTCGAAATAGAAAATTCCCGAAATGATAAAATTCACGAAAATGAAAATTTTCGAAATACCGAATTCCCGAAATGATAAAATTTCTGAAATATGAAAATTCCGAATAATAAAATTCCCGATAAAGAACATTTTCGAAATAGAAAATTGCAGAAATTTAAAAATCCCGAATAATAAAATTCCCGAAAAAAAATGTTCGAAATGGAAAATTCCCGAAAATGAAAATTTTCAAAATAGAAAATTCCCGAAATGATAAAATTTCCGAAATATATAAATCCCGAAAAAGACAATTTTCGATACAGAAAATTCCCCAAATAATAGAATTTCCGGAATTTCGAAATTCCCGAAATAGAAAATTCCCGAAATAAAATTTCCGAAATATAAAATCCCAAATAGTCAAATTCCCAAAAAAGAAAATATTCAAAATATGAAATTCCCGAAATGATAAAATTTCCGAAATATAAAAATCCCGAATAATACAATTCCCAAAAAAGAAAATTTTTGAAATGGAAAATTCCCGGATAATAAAATTCCGAAAATAGAAAAATCCCGAATAATAAAATTCCTGTAAAAAAAATTTTCGGAATAGAAAATTCCCAAAATGATAAAATTTTCGAAATAGAAATTTCCCGGAAAAGAAAATTTTCGCGAAAGAAAATTCCCGAAATGTAACAATCCCAAATAATAAAATTCCCAAAATGAAAATTTTCGGAATAGAAAATTCCCAAAATGATAAAATTCCCGAAAGAGAAAATTCCCGAAATTATGAGAGTCCCGAAAAAGAAAATTTTCGAAAAAGATAATTCCCGAAATATAACAATCCCGAATAATAAAATTCCCAAAAAGAAAGTTTTCGAAATAGAAAATTCCTGAAATGATAAAATTTCCGAGAAATAAAAATCCCGAATAATAAAATTCTCAAAAAAGAAAATTTCCAAACAGAAAATTCTTGAAAAAGAAAATGTTCGAAATAGAAAATGGAATAGCTCGATTTTTTTTTGGAAATTCAACTCTTTTTTATTTAAAACTTTAATATTTTTTGTTTAAATTGTCAACAATTACAACAATTACAAAATTCATCTCTTTGGTAGAAAATTTCACTGTTATGTCGAAGTTTCGTTTTTTCTTGTTGTTAAAAATTGCGTTTTTTTTTGCAACTGAAAATTTAACTATTCAATTTTTGGTTGAAAATTAAATCCTTTTTGTTGAAAATTTATTGAAAATGCATCTTTTTGAGTTGAAAACTCAACTATTCTGGTAGAAAATTCAACAATTTTATTGAAAATGAACTAAATTTAACTATTTTATTTTTGGTTGTATATTGATGTATTTTAGTTGAAAATTGGATTATTTTGTTGAAAATTCATTTTTTTGGTTAAAGATTCAACTTTTTGGTTGAAAATTTAACTATTTTGTTGAAATTTTTTGTTTGTTTGTTGAAAAATCGTTTTCAACTAAAAATTTATTCATTCCAATTTTGGTTCAAAATTTATATATTTGGTTAAAAATTCGTCTTATTGTTTCTTTAAAAAATTTAACAATTTGGTTCAAATTTTTTTTTTATTTTCTGGACTGAAAAATCGTTTTTGATTTAAAATTCAACTATTTTGTTGAAAATTCTACTTTTTTTATTGAATCAAATGGTCTTTTTAAATTTAAAATTCAAATATCTTTTGTTTAAAATATCATCATTATACTACAACTATTAGAAAATGAATCTTTTTGGTTGAAGGTTCATCATTTTATTAAAAAATTTATGTCTTTGGTTGGAAATTTAACTATTTTTTTGAAATTTCGTTTTTTTATTGCTAAAAATTACTTTTTAAATTGAAAATTTAACTTTTCCATTTTTTCGAAATTTAATGTCTTTTAGTTGAAAATTTATGTATTTTGTTGAAAATTCGTGTTTTTTTTATAGAAAATTAATCTTTTTGGATAAAAACTTAACTATTTTTGTTGAAATTTTTGGTTTGTTTGTTGAAAAATCGTTTTCAACTAGAAATTTAATTATTCCATTTTTGGTTCAAAAATTGTTTCTTTAGAAAATTTAACAATTTGGTTCAATTTTTTTTTACTTTATTAACTGAAAAATCTTTTTTGGTTTAAAATTCAACTATTTTATTGAAAATTTGTCTTTTTTTTATTAAATTGAGTGGTTTTTGATTTATAATTTAAATCTTTTTTGTTTAAAATATTATTTATTGTACTACAACTATCACAAAATGAATTTTTTTGGTTGAAGATTCATCATTTTATTAAAAAAAAAAAATGTTTTTGGTTGAAAGTTTAACTATTTTGTTGAAATTTAGTTGTTTTTTTTTTAAATTACTTTTCCAACTGAAAATTTAACTATCTTTTTGTTAATTTGATGTACTTTTTGAAAATTCGTGTTTTTTTGCAAGAAAATTCATTTCTTTGGTTGAAAATTTAACTATTTTGTTGGAATTTTTTTTCTAATTCACTTTTTAACTGAAAATTTCACCATTTTATTTTGGGTTAAAAATTGATGTGACTTTTTTGTTGAAAATTTAAATTTTGTTAGAAATTTAACTGTTTTTTAGAAAATTTAACAATTTGGTTAAAATTTTTTTACTTTCTGAACCGAAATAAATGTTTTGGTTAAAAATTCAACTGTTTTGTTGAAAATTCGTTTTTTTTTTATAAATTCAACTCTTTTTATTTAATACTTTAATCTTTTTTGTTTGAATTATCAACTATTACAATTATTACAAAATTCATCTCTTTGGTAGAAAATTTAACTGTTTTGTTGAAGTTTCTTTTTTTTGTTGTTAAAAATTGTGTTTTTTTTTTAACTGAAAATTTAACTATTACATTTTTGGTGGAAAATTAATTTCTTTTTGCTGCATTTTTTTTATTTTGTTGAAAATTCGTCTTTTTGGGTTAAAAACTCAACTATTTTGGTAGACAATTTCACAATTTTATTGAAATTTTATTTTTTTTTGTTGAAAATTCAACAATTTAATTTTAATTTTTGTACTGTCTGGACTCAAAAATCTTTTTTTGTTTGAAATTCAAATATTTCGTTGAAAATTTGTAATTTTTAATTAAATTTTGGTTGAAAATTTATGTATTTGGTTAAAAATTTGTACTTTTTGGTAGGAAATTAATATTTTTAATTGAAAATTTAACTATTTTGTTGAAATTTCATTTTTTTTGTTAATCGTTTTCAAATAAAAATTTAATCATTCTATTTTTGATTCAAAATTTATTTGGTTAAAAATTCGTCTTATTGTTTCTTTAAAAAATTTAACAATTTGGTTCAAATTTTGTTTACTTTATTAACTGAAAAATCTTTTTGGGTTTACAATTCAAATATGTTATTGAAAATTTGTCTTTTTTTATTTAATTGAATGATTTTTTATTTATAATTTAAATCCTTTTTGTTTAAATTATCAATTATTATACTACAACTATCACAAAATTAATTTTTTTTTGGTTGAAGATTCATCATTTTATTAAAAATGATGAAAAATAAAAAAAATAAAAATAAAGTGAATAAATTAAATTAATTTAATTAAATTTTTGGTAGAAAATGATGTCTTTGGTTGACAATTTAACTATTTTGTTGAAATTTCATTTTTTTTTTGTTAAAAATTACTTTTTTGAACTAAAAATTTAAGCATTCGATTTTTGGTCTAAATTGATGTCTTAGTTTAAAATTTATGTATTTTGTTGAAATCTCGTTTTTTTGTAGAAAATTAATCTTTTTGGTTAAAAATTTAACTATTTTGTTGAAATTTCTTTTTTTGTTTGTTGAAAAATCGTTTTTTACTAAAAATTCAATCATTCCATTTTTCGTTCAAAATTTATTTATTTGGTTTAAAATTCAACTATTTTGTTGAAAATTTGACTTTTGTTATTGAATCAAATGGTTTTTTTATTTAAAATTTAAATATCTTTTGTTTACAATATAAACATTATACTACACCTATAAGAAAATTAATCTTTTTGGTTGAAAGTTCATCATTTTATTTACAAATTTATGTCTTCGGTTAAAAATTCAATTAATTTTTTGAAATTTCGTTTTTTTTTATTGTTAAAAATTACTTTTTCAACTGAAAATTTAACTATTTCATTTTTTTTTAAATTGGATGTCTTTTAGTTGAAAATTTATGTATTTTGTTGAAATTTCGTGTTTTTTTGTAGAAAATTAATATTTTTCGTTAAAAATTTAACTATTTTGTTGAAATTTCTTTTTTTGTTTGTTGAAACATCGTTTTCAACTGGAAAATTTAATCATTCAATTTTTGGTTCAAATTTTTTTTACTTTATTAACTAAAAAATCTTTTTTGGTTTAAAATTCAACTATGTTATTGAAAATTTGTCTTTTTTATTAAATTGAATGATTTTTTATTCATAATTTAAATCTTTTTTGTTTAAATTATCAATTATTATACTAAAACAATCACAAAATTAATTTTTTTTGTTTCAAGATTCATAACTTCATTAAAAATGATGAAAAATTAAAAAAAATTAAATAAATTGAATAAACTAAATTAAGTTAATGAAATAAAGTTTTTGGTAGAAAATTATGTCGTTGGCTGAAAGTTTAACAATTTTGTTGAAATTTCATTTTTTGTTTGTTAAAAATTGCTTTTTTGAACTAAAAATTTAAGCAATCGATTTTTGGTCTAAATTGATGTCTTTTAGTTGAAAATTTATTTATTTTGTTGAAAATGAAACCACAACAAGTTATAAAAAACAAGATGAGCTAATCGTCCGATTTTAAGAGCTCATGCCAAGCTTCCCATCGAGTATAAGCATTCATTAAAGATACATTACACGTGTCATTAGCGCTTGTTTGTAAATCGATCGCGAGGACGTATCCTACATTTCAAACATTTCAATGAACCTTGTTTTTTTTCTACTGTAAATTAAGTTAAAAAATTGAAAGTGGAGGAACCCACTTAATGCTCTAAATCAGTCAAAACTTGACTAATTAAAGCAGTCAAAACTTGACTATTTGAATAAAAAATGGAATAATTACATTTTTATTTGAAAACGATTATTATACCATTAAGCCATTTCCCTTTCGGGGTAGGCGTGACTTGCGCGGTTGGAAAATAGTATTGGGTATATGGGTGTATTGGTATAGAGTATATAGGTATGAGTTAGATAGGTATATAGGTGTAAAATAGATAGGTATATAGGTGTTAGGTATATATGTTTTAGATTGATCTGGAATTCTCGTGTCATTTATTCAAATGACACGTTTATTCCGCAACACTGCTCCGACCCAGGCTGCTGATCAATCTCTCTAGCGATCACCCCAAGTGAAGAGCCTCACAAAATTGTTATGTATGGTTCCCCACTTGGGCCCATTAGAATCCAAGGTCTTTGTTTCAGGCTTCATTCATTCTATTGTCACTCTGTTTACAAACTATTTGTCGCCACACTTTTCTGTCTTGGCATACTACTCTAGCTTCCTTCATGTCCATGCATTTTTTCATGCAAGCTCTTGTGTTTCTATGGCTTCTTACGTCTCTTCGGATTAATGTCTCATTTACCGATTCTAACCATTCTTTCGACGGTCTACCTCTAGGCATTTTGCCATTTACTTTACCTTTGTACACTTGTTTGGTCAGTCGCTCATCTTTCATTCTTTCAAGATGACCGAACCATCTTAACTGATTTCTTTCACATGTGTCAACTATTGTCTCTTTTGCACCACATTCTTTGAGGATTGTCTCGTTTCGGACTTTATCCATCAGTGTTTTCCCGCATATTATGCGCAGAGGTCTCATGCCGATCGCGTTAATTTTACTCCTGTCCTTTTCTTGACAGGTCCATGTCTCGCTACCGTATAGTACAGTCGGTACGAATATAGAATTGTGTATGGCCATTTTAGCTTTTTTTGATATGTTTTTATTTGTTAGGATGGACCCTGCTCTACCGATAACCTGTTTACCCTTATTTGTGCGCCTATCCAACTCCCCATCTATTTTTCCGTCGCTAGTGAATAGACTACCTAGGTATACGTACTTGTCAACTTGTTCTAATCTCTCATCATTTAGGATAATATTGCACATTGTTTTCTCACTCTTTCCCTCAAACACCATGATTTTTGTTTTATTTACGTTAATTTTGAGTCCCATGTCCTTCATGCTTGTATGAAGTTTATTCAACATTCTTTGCAAGTCCTCGACTGATTCTGCCATAACAATCTTGTCATCTGCGAAAGCTAACCCACGTACCCTAACTGTTTGGAGATCTACACCTTCTTCGTCGAAGAGTGCAGTTCTTAGACACTTATCCATGAATATGATAAATAGCCACGAGGACATAACGCATCCTTGTTTCACGCCTTGCGTAATATCGAACCAGTCACTCACTCAGTTTCCCGTTTACCCTTACGCTCGCTTTACTACCTGTATATATTGTTTTTATTGCTTGCAGGAGCCCTCCATTAACTCCGTACTCTTTAAGAACTTCCCAAAGTTTACTTCTATTTACCGTGTCAAATGCTTTTTCTAGGTCAATGAATGCACAGAAAACTTTCTTTCCTATTCTCAAGCTTTTTTCTGTGATCTGTCTTAGGCTAAATATCTGATCTGTACATGATCTTCCTGGCATAAATCCACTTTGGACTTCCCATATTTTTTCTTCTGTGATTTCCATTACCCTACGAATAAGTATTTTTGAGTATATTTTACTTACGGTATACCTTATACTTACGGATACCTCTGTAATTGCTGCAGTTGCTTTTGTCTCCCTTTCTTTTGTATATTGGTACGATAATCGCTTTTCTCCAATCGTCTGGGACTTCTCCTGTCTCGATACACAAATTTATCAATTCGCACAACCCGTGAGGCATGTACTCGCCACCGTATTTAAGCATTTCAGCGCTAATACTGTCTGCACCAGCAGCCTTACCGTTTTTCAAGTTCTTTATTATGTCTCTGACCTCAGTGACACAAGACTTTTTCAATTGGGTTTTCTAATGCATTATGTTCTATGTCGCAGTTTTGTTGTCCTATATCTTCACCTCCTAATAGTTCTTTAAAAGAGTCTTTTAAAGCGTCTACTATCCCGTCTATATCATATAGCATTTCACCTTTGCTGTTTCTCATGCTGACAAACTCTGTACTTTTACTTTCCTTCAACTGTTTATATAGTAGTTTCATTATTCCTCCAAAGCAGTTTTGTATTTTGTTCTCTTCTTCTGTTCTGATTTTCTGTTTACTCTCTTTGACTAGTCGTTTAACTTTCCTATTTTTGTGTCTGTAATCATTCTTGAGCCTATTTCTCTCATCATCGCTAAGACCTGTCATGTTCAGCGTTTTTTTGTGCGATTTTTCTTTTTCTTTTTGGGCTGCCGCAATTTCATCATTCCACCACGCATCGCCAGACTTTCTCCCTACCACTGCCGTACCACACACTTCAATCGCACTTTTAACAATGGTATCCCGTAATAAAGACCAAGCGCCCTCTATATCTTTATTCCTTTCAAGCGGCTCCCAAATTGCCTTATCTATGAGTTCGTTTATCTTATTCTGAAAATCTATTCGCATTTCCGGTTTCTGTAAATCTTCAACCCTGATTCGCGTTTGTTTCGTTTGTTTGGTTCTCTTTCTTCTCCATCCCCGCCCTAAGTTCATTCTGGAGACTAAAAGGTAATGATCAGTATTGCATTCGGATCCCCTCATGACTCTTGTATCTATAACTAGTTCTCTTAGTCTTTCATCTGCAATGACGAAGTCAATTATACGGCGGTTATTTCCTTTACACCAGGTGTAAGTGTGGATCATTTTATGTCGAAACCAAGTATTTGTAACAAATAGGCCCTTTTCTAAGCATAAGCTAACTAACTTTTCCCCGTTATAATTTCTTCTTGGATCCCCAAATTTACCTAGTACCCTTTCTGTATCTGTATCCTGACGTTGAACGCCGACCCATCCGTTCATATCTCCTAGCAGAATTATTCTTTCACCTTGATCGCAAGTACTTATTGTGTCATTTAAAGTGTCCCAGAAAGCGTCTTTGACTTCTCGCGGCTCACTGTCAACTGGGGCGTAGCACGCTATGATAAATAACCTTCTGATTCCTACCTTCATTCTAGCCCACAACAATCTGGGAGATACAAAATCATGATCTTTGAGATGCTGTCTTGCTTTTTCATTCATAATTAAACCGACCCCTTGACTACGATTTGATTCACTACCTACTCCTGACCATATTTCAAAACCGCCTTTCAACACCCCATTTTCTATGTTTCTACTTTCGCAACCCTTTTTCTTCGTCTCAGGTACACATAAAATATCTAGTTTCCTTACATGCATAGTTTCTCGTAGTTCGCTTACTTTAAGGTCATTCACTCCTCTAGCATTCCAGACACCCAGTCTCCATTCATCGCCTGAAACTCGACCTTTACGTTTACCGTGTGTATGCATTTTGTCGATCCAAGTTTCAGTCCATTCCGAGGCTACTTTATTGTTTGTATTATTCATGTTTAGATTGTACACCCAACTATCACCTTTATGCGCGAAATTTGTTTTACGAGTCGAAATCATATCCAAGTTAAGTGATTATTCGTCGTACGGTGGATAGTCTATCTGTAACGTCAGTCCCACCAATACTTCTGTTACTGTGTGGGGGGGGGGGGGGTGAGGACAGAGAAAGGAAACCGAGAGTCTCAATTGGTTGGTGATTTATGCTGAGAAGGTTACCAGCCTTCAGCAGCGTTGTATTTGATAGGAGTTAATATGCGCCCAAAGCCGAATCCTGGCCTACCTCTAAAACATGAGCCAATAAGTCTTTTTTTTTTTTTATTATTTTTTTATTTTTAAAAAGAGTTATATACAGATATAGATGAAATTTGCTCCTGGTTGAAATATTAAAATAGTTATAATAATTGAACTGCAATATTATAAGTTTTAGGGAGAATTTAAGATGCATTTAGGAGTCTTTGAAAATGACGCGTCAATGCAATATTATAATTTTTAATCCCCGGCAATTTGCGAAAAGCTTTAACATGTGAGGATTTCTTGAAAATTTTGAAATTCCTTCGAAACCATCAAAATCAATTGAAAATTCCTACTAATGGAGAGCGGAAAAAAAGAAACAAAAAATGAAATTTCAACCAAATATTTAAATATTCAATATAAAAGATTAATTTTCTACCAAAAGGTACAAATTTTTAACCAAATACATACATTTTCAACCAAAAATGAAATATTTAAATTTGCAATTGAAAAAAAAATTTTGAGCCAAAAAAAAGGAAATTTCAACATAATAGTTAAATTTTCAACCAAAGACATGAATTTTTAAATAAAATGATGAATCTTCAACCCAAACGATTAATTTTGTAATAGCTTTAGTGTAATAGTTGATAATTTAAACAAAAAAGGTTTAAATTATAAACCAAACACCATTTGATTCAATAAAAAAGTCAAATTTTCAACAAAATAGTTGAATTTCAAACCAAAAAAGATTTGTCAGTCGAGAAAGTAAAAAATGTCAAAAAAATTCATAAATTTACAAAAGTGATTTTCAACAAAAGATATGAATTTTCTCCCAAAAAACACGAATATTCAACAAAATACATACATTTTCAAATAAAATACATGCATATACCAAAAAAATGAAATAGTTAAATTTTCAGCTGAAAAAAAGACAATTTTTAACCAAAAAAACGAAGTTTCAACAAATTAGTTGAATTATCAACCAAAAATATGAATTTTTAAATAAAATAATGCATCTTCAACCAAAAAAAATAATGTTGTAATAGTTGATATTTCAAACAATCTAAATTTAAATCAAAAGCAATTTAATTTAATTAAAAAATAAAAAAAAATTTCAACAAAATAGTTGAATTTTAAACCAAATATATTTTTGAGTCCAGAAAATACAAAAATTTCAATTAAATTGTTGAAATTTCAATGAAACTGTTAAATTTTCAACAAAAAAGTTAATTTTCAATAAAATTGTGGAATTGTCTACCGAAATAGTTGAGTTTTTAACCCAAAAAGACGAATTTTCAGCAAAATAAAAAAAATTTCAGGAAAAAGACATTAATTTTCAACCAAAAATGGAATTGTTAAATTTTCAGTTAATAATTGTAATAATTGTATTAGTCGATAATTCAAACAAAAAAGATTAAAGTATTAAATGAAAAGAGTTGAATTTATGAAAAAAAAAAAATTTTTCAACAAAACAGTTGAATTTTTAACCAAAAAAGATATTTCGGTGCAAAAAGTAAAAAAATTTTAACCATATTGTTAAATTTTCTAAAAAACAGTTAAATTTTGAACAAAATTTAAATTTTCAACAAAAAAAGTCACATCAATTTTTAACCCCAAATAAAATGTTGAAATTTTCAGTTAAAAAGTGAAATAAAAAAACATTCCAACAAAATAGTTAAATTTTCAACCAAAGAAATGAATTTTCTTGCAAAAAACACGAATTTTCCAAAAAATACATCAAATTAAAAAAAATAGTTAAATTTTTAGTTGAAGAAGAAATTAAAAAATATCTAAATTTCGACAAAATAGTTAAACTTTCAACCAAAGACATAAATTTTCAAATGAAATGATGAATCTTCATTAAAAAAAAAATTAATTTTGTGACAGTTGTACTATAATAATTGATAATTTAAACAAAAAAGCTTTAAATTATAAATAAAAAATCACTCAATTTAATAAAAAAAGACAAATTTTCAATAAAATAGTTGAATTTTAAACCAAAAAAGATTTTTCAGTCCAGAAAGTAAAAAAAAATGTGAACCAAATTGTTAATTTTTCTAAAGAAACAATAAGATGAATTTTGAACCAAATAAATTTTGAACCAAAAAGATTAGATTTTTACAAAAAAACACGAAATTTAGACCAAAAATCGAATGGTTAAATTTTTAGTTCAAAAAAGTAACTTTTAACAAACAAAAAATGATATTTCAACAAAATTGTTAAACTTTCAACCAAAGACATCATTTTCTACCAAAAATTTAATTTAATTAATTTACTTCAATTTAATTTATTAAATTTATTTAATTTTTTTTCAATTTTTCATCCTTTTTAATAAAACCATGAATCTTCAACCAAAAAAATGAATTTTGTGATAGTTTTAGTATAATAATTGATGATTTAAACACAAATGATTAAAATTATAAATCATAAATAATTCAATTTAATAAAAAAAGGTACCAATTTTCAATAAAATTGTTGAATTTTAAACCAAAAAAGATTTTTTAGTTGATAAAGTAAAAAAAATTGAACCAAATTGTTAAATTTTCTAAAGAAATAATAAGACGAATTTTTAACATAATAAATTTGAACCAAAAATGGAATTATTAAATTTTTAGTTGAAAACGATTTTTCAACAAACAAAAAAGAAATTTCAACAAAACAGTTAAATTTTTAACCAAAAAGATTAATTTTCTACAAAAAAACACGAATTTTCAACAAAATATATAAATTTTCGACTAAAAGACATCAAATTTAAAAAAATGGAATAGTTGAATTTTCAGTTGATGAAAAAATTATTAGCAACAACAAAACGAAATTTCAATAAAATAGTTAAATTTTCAACCGAAGGCATACATTTTTTTTTAAATTATAAATTCGATAAAAATGACAAATTTTTAACAAAATAGGTGAATTTTAAACCCAGAAAGATTTTTCAGTTAAGAAAGTAAAAAATTTGAACCAAATTGATAATTTTATAAAAAACAAAGACGAATTTTTAGCAAAATAAGTAAATTTACAACTAAGAGACATCTTCTTTTAACCAAAGTTTGATTGGTTGAATTTTCAGTTAAAAAGTTAATTATTATGAAAAAAAGAAATTTCAACAAAATAGTTAAATTTTCAACCAAAAAGATGAATCTTTAACCAAAAAAATGAATTTTCAACAAAATAATCTAATTTCCAACTAAAATACATCATTATACAACCAAAAATGTAATAGTTAAATTTTCAGTTTAAAAAAACACAATTTGTAACAACAACAAAAAACGAAATTTCAACAAAACAGTTAAATTCTCTACAATCAAAACTTGACTAATTAAATCAGTCAAAACTTGCCTAATTAAATCAGTCAATATTGCTGACTGATTTTTCTGCTATAATAAAATAGTTAAATTATTTGTAAATTAAAATTCTTCATCAAAGTTCTACATTTTAATAAATTATATAACTTAACAATGAATGGTAAGATCAATCAAAATGACTGATTTAAATCCAAAAATTTCAAATTTTCAATTATTCAATTTTGAACGGTTTTAATCAGAAATAATACAATTTTAATTCCTTTGAATTTAAAATAAGCCAATTTTCAAGATTTTAGTCTATAATTTTTCAATTTTGAAAGCTTCTTAGTTTTTTGTCAATTTCAATTATTAATAATAATTATTATCATTATTTAGAAATGATACAAGTCCTTTTCATTTTATTTGAAATATTTAAATACATAAATATTTAATAATTTTTTTAAATTTCAAGCGCCTCTATTAGAAATCATTAATTTATTAATTATTATTTAAAAAAAGTTTTAAATTCTTGATATTTAAGAATTTGTTTCATAATAGATTTTTAAATTGTTTATATTTATAATGTCAGGAAATAAATATTGAAGGACGTGAACGATTAATACGATGATTATCAATCGTGCAGTGCCAAAAAAAATTGAAATTGAACTGAACTGAAAATTATATAAGCTGTGCATAACATAACATATTTCAGGAAATTTAATAAAATTAATTATTAATAAAATTAAAAAATTTTTTAAAATAATTAATAATTTAATTTGGTTTAAATTTGTATACTTTTTTAACTGAAAAATCTTCTTTGTTTTAAAAATAAACTATTTTGTTGAAAACTTGCCTTTTTTAATTTAATTAAATGGTTTTTTATTTATAATTTAAATCTCTTTTGTTTAAAATATCAACTATTACACTACAAATATTACAAAATTTATATTTTTGTTTGAAGATTCATTTTATTTAAAAAAATTTCTTTGGTTGAAAGTTGAACTATTATGTTGAAATTTAGTTTTTTTGTTATTAAAAATTACTTTTTTAACTGAAAATGTAACTATTTCATTTTTTTTATTTGATGTTTTTTAGTTTAAAATTTATGTATTTTGTTGAAAATTCGTGTTTTTTTGCAAGAAAATTCAATTTTTTGGTTGAAAATTTAATTATTTTTCGAATTTTTTTTTTAATTCACTTTTTAACTGGAAATTCAGCCATTTCATTTTGGGTTGAAAATTGATGTATTTTAGTTGAAAATTGATTTATTTTATTGAACATTTGTTAATTTGTTTGAAATTTTTTTACTTTCTGGACTAAAATATCTTTTTTGGTTAAAAATTTAACTATTTTGTTGAAAATTCGTCGTTTTAGATGAATTCAACTCTTTTTTTTCAATTAAAATTTTCATATTTTTTGTTTAAAATTTCAACTATTACACTACAACTGTTGAATAATTAATTTTTTGGTTGAAGATTCATCAATGTAGGTCATTTTTCCACGAATAGAGTTTTGGGTATTTTTCACCAAATAGGCTAAATTTTTTTACAGAATTAACTAAGAATATCTTTCCGATGACTTTTTTTATGATGCTTTGCTTTCCAAGAATTATTAATGTTTTAAATAATTTTGATAAACAAATTGAGACCTTGGCCTTTTTTCAACGAATGGGATATATTAGTTTAGGGTATTAAGAAAGAATGTATTTCAAATAACTCTCTCCCATGATACTTTGCAAATATATAATAATTATTAATTATTTTAACAATTTTCATAAACATATTCAGAGTTTGGCTATTTTTCAAGGAATAGGTACAGTTTGTTTACAAAGTAACTACGAATGTTTTTCTGATGACACTTTTCTATGTTGCTTTGTAAATGCACAATAATTATTAATAATTTAAACAATTTGCATAAAGAAATTCAGAATTTGGCTATTTTTCAACGAATAGACTCAATTTCATTTACAGAATCAACTAAGAATATCCTTCCGATGACTCTTTTCTAAGTTGGATTATAAATTTACAAAAATTATTAATTATTTGAACAATTTTGATTAAAAAATTAAGAGTTTGGCTATTTCTCAACGAATAGGCTCAATTTTCTACAGAATTAAGTAAGAATATCTTTCAGATTACTTTTTTCTATGATGCTAAGAAAAGTCTTTCTGATGACTATTTTCTATGTTGCTTATGTAAATTCACAAGAATGATTAATTATTTAAACAATTTCCATAAACGAATAAGCTCAATTTGTTTACAGAATCAACTAAGAATGTCTTTCCGATGACTCTTTTCTATGCTGTTTTGTAAATTTACAAGAATTAATAATAATTTAAACAATTTGCATACAGAAATTTAAAGTTTGACTATTTTTTAACAGATAGGTAGAGTTTGGCAATTTTTTAACAAATATGCTAAATTTTTTTACAGAATTAGCTAAGATTATCTTTCCAATGACTTTTTTGTATGATGCTTTGCAAATTTTCAAGAATTGTTAATTATTTAAACAATTTTCATAAACAAAGTAAGAGCCCGGTCAATTTCTAACGAATAGGATCAATTAGTTTAGGGAATCAAAAAAGAATGTATTCCCAATAAATCTTTTCTACGATACTTTGCAAATATACAATAATTATGAAGTATTTTAATAATTTTCCTAAACATATTATCATTACTTTTAACGAATTTTCTCCGTTTGTTCACAGAACCAAAAAGAATGTATTAAAAATAAGTCTTTCCTATGTTACTTTGCAAATTTACAATAATTGTTAATTATTTAAACAATTTTCATAAACATATTCAGAGTTTGGCTGTTTTTCAACGAATAGGCTCAATTTGTTTACGAATTCAACTAAGAATATCTTTCCGATGATTGTTATTTATGTTGCTTTGTAAATTTATAATAATTTTCAATTATTTAAACAATTTTAATCCAAAAACTGAGATGTTGGCTATTTTGTATCGAATAGGCTCCACTTTTTATATAATTAAGTAAGAATATCTTTCCAGTGACTTTTTGCTATAATGCTCTGCAAATTTCAAAGAATGAATCATTATTTAAACAATTTTGATGAACAAATCAAGAGTTTGGCTATTTTTTAAAGAATAGGCTCAATTTGTCTGCGGAATCAATAAAGAATGTTTTTTAAATACCTATTTCCTATGATACTTTAAAAATTTATAATAATTATTAATTATTTAAACAATTTTCATAAACACATTCAGAAAAATTTGTTTACGGAGTCAACTAAGATTGTCTTTCCGATGAATCTTTACTATGTTTTGTAAATTTACAACAATTATTAATTATTTAAACAATTTCGATTACAAAATTTAGAGTTTGGCTATTTTTCAACGAATAGGCTCAATTTTTTTGAAAATTAGATAAGAATATCTTTCCAGTGACATTTTTCTATAATGCTCTGCAAATTTCAAAGAATTAATTATTATTTAAACAATGTGGATAAACAAATTAAGAGTTTGACCATTCTTCAACGAGTAGGCTCAATTTGTTTAATTTATTATTAATTATTTAAACATGTTTATCAAAACATCCAGAGTTTAGCTATTTTTCAAGGAAAAGGCACAATTTGTTTACGGAGTGCATTAAGTATGTCTTTCCGAAGACTCTTTTTCTATGTTTCTTTCCAAATTCAGATTTTGGCTATTTTCAACGAATAGGCTAAATTTTTTTATAGAATTAACCAAGAATATCTTCCCGATTACTTTTTTTCTATAATGCTATGCAAAGACTTTCTGATGACTCTTTTCTATGTTGCTTTGTAAATTTATAAGAATTAATAATAATTTAAACAATTTTCATTAAAAAATTTAGAGTTTGGCTATTTTTTAACAAATAGGCTATACTTTTCTAACAGAATTAACTAAGAATATCATTCCGATGACCTTTTTGTATGATGCTTTGCAAATTTCCAAGAATTATTAATTACTTAAACAATTTTCATAAACAAATTATGAGCTTAGCCTTTTCTCAGCGAATAGGATAAATTAGTTCAGGGTATCAAGAAAGAATGTGAATCGAATGACCATTTTCTACTATACTTTGCAATTATACAATAATTATTAATTATTTCAACAATTTTCATAAACATATTCAGATTTTGGCTATTTTTCAAAGAATCTCAGTTTCAACGGACTCAGTTTTTTTGTACTGTTTTGCAAATCTACAAGATTTATTAATTATTTGAACAATTTTCATTACAGAATTAAGAGTTTGGCTATTTCTGAAAGAATAGGCCCCATTTGTTTCCAGAATGAACAGAGAATGTATTTCCAATAACTCTTTTCTACGGTACTTTGCAAATTTACAATAATTACTATTTATTCAAACAATTTTTATAAACATATTCAGAGTTTGGCTGTTTTTCAAGGAGCAGGCTCAATTTTAACAGAATTAAATAAGAATATATTTCAGATGCCTTTTTTCTGTATTGTTTTGCAAATCTGCAACATTTATTAATTATTTGAACAATTTTCATTACAAAATTAAGAGTTTGGCTATTTCTGAAAGAATAGGCCCAATTTGTTTCCAGAATGGATAAAGAATGTATTTTCAATAACTATTTTCTACGATACTTTGCACATTTACAATAATTAGTAATTATTTAAACAATTTTCATAAGCATATTCAGAGTTTGGGCATTTCTCAAGGAATAGACAAAATTGGTTTCCGGAGTCAACTAAGATCGTCTTTCCGATGCTCTTTTCTATGTTGTTTTGTAGGTTTACAAGAATTATTAATTATTCAAACGAATTTGATGAAAAAATAAGAATTTGGCTATTTTTCAACGAATAGGGTGAATTTTTTACAGAATTAACTAAGAATATCGTTCCGATGACTTGAAAATTCAACAGCTTTATTGAAAATTAACTTTTTTGTTGAAAATTTAATTCTTTTGTAGAAAATTAAAAAATGTATTTGAAATTTTTTTACTCTTTGGACTGGAAAATATTTTTGGTGTAAAATTCGACTACTTTATTGAAAAATTGTCTTTATTTTATTGAAAAAAGATTTATCTTTTTATTTAAAAATTTATGTCTTTGGTGAGAAATTTAACTATTTTGTTGAAAATTTGTCTTTTTTTTATTGAATTAAATTGTTTTTGATTTTAAAATTTAGATCACTATTGTTTGAAATATTAACTATTATATTACAAAAATTAATCTTTTTGTTTGAAGATTCATCATTATATTTAAAAATTCATCTCTTTGATTGAAAATTTGATTGTTTTATTGGAATTTTGTTTTTTGTTATTGTTAAAAATTGTGTTTTTTTTTCTTAACTGAAAATTTAACTATTCAATTTTTGGTTAAAAATTGGTCTTTTTGTTGAAAATTTATGAACTTGGTTGAAAATTCAACAAATTTATTGAAAATTAACTTGTTTGTTGAAAATTTAATTCTTTTGTAGAAAATTAAAAAATTTCTTTGAAATTTGTTTACTTTTGGGACTGAAAAATATTTTTAGTTTAAAATTCGACAATTTTGTTGAAAATTTGTCTTTTTTTTTTATTGAAATAAATTTTTTTGATTCAAAATTTAAATCTCTATTTTTTGTAATACCAACTATTACATTAGAACTATTCCAAAATTAATTGTTTTGATTGAAGATTTATCATTTTATTTAAAAATTCATGTCTTTGGTTTAAAATTTAACTATTTTTTTCATCATTCGTTTTGTTATGTTTAAAACATAATTTTTTAAATTCTGAATATAATTATTCCATTTTGGTTTAAAAATGAAATTTTTTTATTTGAAAATTCATCTATTTTTTTTAATTCGTCTCTTTTGGTATAAAATTCATTTTTTTTTTGAAGATTCCTCATTTTAGTTGAAAATTAATCTGTATGGTTGAAAATTCATCTTTTTGGACGAAAATTCAACTATTTGGTTCAAAATTAATTTTTTTATTGAAGATTCATAATTACAGTAGAAGT
>CAKNYM010050677.1:148307-158887 GCA_932195095.1 Andricus curvator
TTAATATTTAATATTTAATATTTATTATTAATATTTATTTAATTTAATATTTAATATTGTCATTCACTTCTGAAGTGAACCTTTTTGTCACTTCTTCTTTATTAAAAATTAAACCCTGAAATATGAGTTCAATTTTTCGAAAATCCAAAATTTCCCCATGTTAATTAAATGGGATTTTGAAGTGCCCGGTCGCACGTGTTAATATTCGAATTTCGAAAAAAAATGAGGGATTTTTTTTCTCCGGAAACGGAAACTTTTTCGGCCCTCTAGAGTGAAAAAAAAATTTGCAATGCATTTTTGGACCACTCTAATACACACACATTCACACACACACACAAAAATCCGGACAATCGCTTAGAACATTGTATTAGACATTTTTAAATTGAGGAAGGTTTAATTAAATGACTTTAAAAATTTTGGAAAATGTTACCATTACAAAGCTTCCTCTATGAGGAAGCAAAATTTGTTAAATAGAACAATTAAAATTGTAACCTACAAATTTTTGATTTAACACACTGAAATATAAAGGATTCAAGGCTTTCTATTTCAAATAATTCGGTTAAAAATTGTTCAGTTTTTAATATTTGATTTATAATTTCTCATTTTAAATGAAAAGTCAAATATTGGTAAATATTCAAAAAAATGTACTCCTTAATTAGAAAATTTCAAATTAAATGGGTTGAAAATGGAATATTTTAGATCGAAACAATATTTGAATAGGCTTTGGAATTGAATAAGAGCGTTTAATTTTTCAAATTATTTTTAAATTAAGACTAGCTTATAAAGTTTCAGGCAAATGTTTACGTTTGACCACTGCCCGTGCAGAAATTTCAGAGTGGCCCTGGTCGGGGCCAGATCTAACAAAATCTGGCCCCAATCGGGTATCCCAGTTAGGGCCAGACTCGAAATGAAACGCCTAATCCGATCAGGACCTGACTGGGGTATCCATAAGGAAGGCCCGATCTGGCCCTGAACAGGCCCCTTCTATTTTTTATTTACAAAAATATTATTAAAACGTAATTTATTTAATAAAAAAGTGAACAATTAATTAAGAATATTAAACATTATATAAATATTTCGAAAAATATTCTGAAGCTTGTGGTTAGATTCATGTATCCTATCTTTGAAAGTTGGTATTCGTCGTAGTTACCGTTACCGTTACTTAGTTAACCATAAGGCGCTCTCATCGACCATGGGCGATCTGTGTTTATTTGAACTCGAGATGTCTGTTTTCATAAGAAGCTTAGTGGAAGTATATGCATTTATACTTCGGTATATATCGATTCCTTTCACGCATTTTTTAAAAAGAAGGCTTTTAATTAACATTTTTAATATTTTATTCGTATTTTGAAAGATTCATTTTCGATTTAAGGTTTTAGTCATAGTTCATTTATATTTCAAAATGTTTGAAACTTTCGAAATTTTGAGTACCATTTATTTTTTTATTGAGTTTGGATTTTTTATGATAAATTTTGTTAATTTTTTATTTAAAAACCAAATTTACATTTTTGTTTAACTTTTCAGAAGGACCTTGGCCTTTTTTCAACGAATAGGATAAATTAGTTCAGGGTATGAAGAAAGAATGTATTTCCAATAATTCGTTTCTACGATAGCTTGCAAATATATAATAATTATTAATTATTTTAACAATTTTCATAAACATATTTAAAGTTTGGCTATTTTTCAAGGAATAGGTACAGTTTGTTTACAAAGTCAACTACGAATGTCTTTCTGATGACACTTTTCTATGTTGCTTCGTAAATTTACAATAATTATTAATAATTTAAACCATTTGCATAAACAACTCCAGAGTTTGGCTATTTTTCAACGAATAGGCTAAATTTCTTTGACAGAATTCACTAAGAATATCCTTCCGATGACTCTTTTCTATGAAGCTTTGCAAATTTACAAGAATTATTAATTATTTAAACAGTCTTCATAAACATATTTAGAGTTTGGGTATTTTTTAAGGAATAGGCACAATTTGTTTACGGAGTCAACTAAGAATATCTTTCCGATAACTCTTTTCTATGTTGCTTTATAAATTTATAAGAATTATTAATTATTTAAACAATTTTGATTAAAAAATTAAGAGTTTGGCTATTTCTCAACGAATAGGCTCAATTTTGTACAGAATTAAGTAAGAATATCTTTCAGATTACTTTTTTCCATGATGTTAAGAAAAGTCTTTCTGATGACTATTTTCTATGTTGCTTATGTAAATTCACAAGAACGATTAATTTTTAAACAATTTCCATAAACGAATAAGCTCAATTTGTTTACGGAATCAACTAAGAATGTCTTTCCGATCACTCTTTTCTATGTTACTTTGTAACTTTACAAGAATTAATAATAATTTAAACAATTTTCATAAAGAAATTTAAAGTTTGGCTATTTTTTAACAAATATGCTGAATTTTTTTACAGAATTAGCTTAGAATATCTTCCCAATGACTTTTTTGTATGATGATTTTCAAAATTTCAAGAATTATTAATTATTTAAACAATTTTCATAAACAATTTAAGAGCCCGGTCATTTTTCAACGAATAGGTTCAATTAGTTTAGCGAATCAAGAAAGAATGTATGCCCAATAAATCTTTTCTACGATACTTTGCAAATATACAATAATTATTAATTATTTTAACAATTTTTCTAAACATATTCAGAGTTTGTCTATTTTTCAAGGAATGGGCAGAATTTGTTTACGGAGTCAACTAGGAATGTCTTTTCAATGACTATTTTATATGCTGCTTTGTAAATTTACAAGAATTTTTATTTGTAATATCATTATTTTTAACGAATTGGCTCAATTTGTTTACAGAACCAACAAGAATGAAATAAAAATAAGTCTTTCCTATGTTACTTTGGAAATTTACAATAATTGTTAATTATTTTAACAATTTTCATAAACATATTCAGAGTTTGGCTGTTTTTCAACAAATAGGCTCACTTTGCTTACGAATTCAACTAAGAATATCTTTTCGATGACTGTTATCTATGTTGCTTTATAAATTTGCAATAATTTTCAATTATTTAAACAATTTTAATTAAAAAATTGAGAGTTTGGCTGTTTTCTAACGAATAGGCTCCATTTCTTATAGAATTAAGTAAGAATATCTTTGCAGTGACTTTTTGCTATAATGCTCTGCAAATTTCAAAGAATAAATAATTATTTAAACAATTTTGATAAACAAATCAAGAGTTTGGCTATTTTTCAAAGAATAGGCTCAATTTGTTTACAGAATCAATGAAGAATGTTTTTCAAATACCTCTTTCCTATAATAATTTACAAATTTATAATAATTATTAATTATTTAAACAATTTTCATAAACACATTCAGAACAATTTGTTTACGGAGTCAACTAAGATTGTCTTTCCGATGACTCTTCACTATGTTTTGTAAATTTATAAAAATTCTTAATTATTTAAACAATTTCGATTAAAAAATTTAGAGTTTGGCTATTTTTTAACGAATATAGGCTCAATTTTTCACAGAATTAGATAAGAATATCATTCCGGTCACATTTTTCGATAATGCTCTGCAAATTTCAAAGAATTAATTATTATTTAAACAATGTTGATAAACAAATTAAGAGTTTGACCATTTTTCAACGAGTAGGCTCGATTTGTTTACGGAATGAATAAAAAATGTTTTTCAAATATAAACACATTCAGAACAATTTGTTTGCGGAGTCAACTAAGATTGTCTTTCCGATGACTCTTTACTATGTTTTGTAAATTTACAAGAATTATTAATTATTTAAACAATTTCGATTACAAAAATTTAGAGTCCGGCTATTTTTCAATGAATAGGCTCAATTATTTATTCTGCATCGTGAGAGGGTATCCATGCGAAGCCGTGTACAAATCAAAATTATTGAAGTAAAAATTAATTTCATGGTATTTTATTGAAATTCATTTCCAAATAAAATAAATACATGTAAATCAATTGGTCGCGCGCGGAGCGCGCGTATGAGGCTCTAGTTTCGTTGAAAATTCATCTTTTTTGATAGAACATTAATCTTCTTGGTCAATAATTCATCCTTTTTGGTTTTTATGAGAAAATTTAACTATTCGATTTTCAGTTTATGAGATAAAAATTCGACTATTTGGTAGGAAATTTAAGAATTTGGTTGAAAAGTCGTCTTTCTGGGTAGAAAATTAATCTTGTTTGTTGAAAATTTAACTGATTGGTTGAAAATTCAACGATTTGGTGGAAAATTCATATTTTTTGATAAGAAGTCGTCTTTCTGGGTAGAAAATTATTCTTGTTTGTAAAAAGTTGAACATTTTGGTTGATAATTCAACTATATTGTTAAAAATTCATATATTTTGTTGAAAAGTCATATCCTTTTGGGTATAAAATTATTCTTGTTTGTTGAATGTTCAACTTTTTGGTTGATAATACAACTAGCTTGTTAAAAATTTATCTTTTTTATTGAAAATGATCTTTTCTGTAAAAAATTTATTTATTTACTTTAAAGCTTTTCAGCTTAAAAACTTTACTCGTTTGTTGAAAAATCAGCTTTCATTGTAGAAAAGTTAGCTTTTTTGGATGTAAATAAACTTTTTTGATCAAGAATCAACAGCTTTCTAAAAAATTTCTTCTTGAAAATTCTAATATTTGATTGAACTTTAATCTTTTTTGTTTGAAAATTCGACAATTCGATTGAAAAGTTTTTTGGCACGTGGAGCAAAGAATAAAAAAGTGAGGTTATAATGCCAAAAACTTGTCGACGCTTTCTCGAAGTTCACTGTCGGAAATCTTAGAGAGCTGGATAATTCTAGTTTGATATGAGCACCTCACCCCGGTCCAAAAATTTTGCGTAAATGATGAGCGAGGTGAATTGAGAATTATTTAAAGCGATTTATCCACATGACTTTACCGGTTTATCTGTTTACTGTTCGTCACTTTTACAAAGTTGTCTTCCTTTCGTCCATTCGTTGCCAAATAATCGAAAGGAAGTCTAATCGAATACATTCGAGATAAGCGCGGCAAATTCAAATCTAAATAAGTATAAACTCTAAACAGATTAAAAAAATACCTAACATAATTAATACTAACTTGATAATTGTATATTTATAAACTAATTTTATGCGCCCGTAAACATACATTTTTAGACATTTTGTTCAAATGAATTATAGCTTTTTTCAGTTTTTCTCGTTTCTTATATTCTTCGCATATGAGAAGTTAAATTTAACTAATTAACTTTAGGTTAGTCACTGGAATGAAAATTAGTTGAATATTCACTAATTAAGACAGGGAGTAATTTTAAATTTAATTCATTCTAATTTTTAAACTAACTGTGAGTTTACAGAGGGTAGCCCGATGTGGCCCCGACCAGGACCACAACAGTAGCCATGATTGGAGGCCGCGTTGGGCTAACCCGATCGGGGCCACGTCGGGAATCAGGATCAAATTCGGCAATTTTCAGTTTATCGGTTTTTAATTTAAAAAATTTGAATACTACCATTCCTTCAAAGTTTAAACAAAGGAACTTTTTTGTGATAGCGATCATGTGCACATCCTAATTTAAAATTATTTCATTGCAATATTCTCTTATTTGTCATCCTAGGTTGAAAAAGAACAACTTTTTGGCTTCAAAACCTGTAACATCCTGTAGATTCTTGTAGTTGTAAATTCTAGTAGAAAATTAAAACTACAATAAAATACAACTATGTACAAAAAAATACAAAAAAAGTACAACCAGAATTACAGACAAGTACAACTTTTTTTTCTATCATTGAGACAAATTTTGTACTTTTTTTTGTATTTCTTGTACATAGTTGTATTTTATTGTAGTTTTAATTTTCTACAAGAATTTACAACTATGAGAATCTACAGGAATTTACTTTATTTTTTCAATAATAATAGACAAAACAAAGTCTTCATTTTGATCAATTTAAAAATAGAAATTTACCAAAAATACAAAATTACAAAATAATACAAACAATTTTTTAAATACAAAGACAAATCAAATTTTATATTCGAAATGATAATTTTTCGAGCTGGAAAAGGGATGGGAAAAGTTCTGTCGCACCCTATCCCCCCCAGAATTATTCTATTTGAAAATTTATGATCAAAAAATCTTTTCTATTCATGCGTCAATTTTGAATTATGTCGATGAAAAATTTTTTCGGTTTGAAACATGATTGAAATATTATAAATGACCATAACTTCCTTAATCTTCAATAAAGTGTATTAATATTATAGATCAATCGATTTGCCTCGAATTAAGGAATCTTTTCCATTCTTGCATCAACTTTGAATTATGTTGAAGAAAAAAGTTTTACTATAAAAAACCATATTTTCAAATATTGTGCATTACCATAGCTTCCTTACTCTTCAGTAAAATGTATTAATATTATAATGCAATCGATTCGTGTCAAATCAACATATCTTTTTTGTTGCTGCATCAACTTTGAATTATGTTCATGAAAAAAGTTTTTCTATGAAAAACCGATTTTCAAAATATATAAGTTACCATAGCTTCCCTACTCTTCAATAAAATCTATTAATATTATAATGCAATCGATTCCTTTCGAACCAACGAATCTTTTATATTCTTGCATCAACTTTGAATTATGCTAATGCAAAAAGTTTTACTATAAAAAATCGATTTTTAAAATATTATTAAGTGCTAAAAAAAAACTGCAACAAATATTTTCAGAAATCCTTCGGTCATTTTCAACATATTAGTGGTGAAAATAAGCCCTGCAAATTTCATTAATTTATCTGCAACCGTTTTCAAGTTATCGTGTTCACAAAAGAGTGTGACACATACACACTAGGGTGGTCCAAAAAACGCTTTTCGAGCTACAGGGCCCAAAAGTTTCCATTTCCGGAGACTTCAAAATCCCATTCACTTAACATGGGGGAATTTTGGATTTTCGAAAAATTGAACTCATACTTCAGGGTTTGATCGAAACGTGCCAACCTTTTTAGGGATTGAAGAGGAGTACCTATGAAATAAAATCATGCTAAATTTTTACGTATTATTGTTACTTTTTAGCAATTTCCGTCGTCTTTTTCATACAAATAATTACTAATCGACAATTTGAATATTTACCATGACTCTTTAAACAATTTTCAATTGTTTGAACAAATGTAACTTATTTAAACAATTATATATTCCCAAAATATGTAAAAAATAATCGTATTTTCTGATTGAAATGTAATAGTTTGTCATTGTTTGGAGTAGTAATTTTTTTAAAAACTTTATTTAATTATTTAAACAATTACTTATTGTTTATTCTCAACATGTCGAAAAATTGATATAATAAAATTATATAATTTTGATACATATCTTTTAATGTTTAATAAATTTTCATTTTTTAAAACAATTTTGATTTGCTTGAGCAGTTTTTTTTCGATAACTTCAAAAAAATTTAATGAAATAAAATACATATAATTATTTTTCTGAGTGTAAGAAATCTTTCCTTTTATTTAATAAAAAGAAATTTGCGTAATAAGTATGCACTGAATTTTAGTAAACAAATTTTTTTTTAAATGTAATTATATATTTTGGAATGTTTTCTTTTCCTAATTGGAAAATTTAATAATCTTAACAGATTGGTCTTAGAATCACCTACAAACAAATTACAGTTTTAGAAATGTTGTACTTTCTTTTAAAAATTGTTTCAACAGGGTAGTTACAGAAAGAAAAAAAATACCCGAGAAGATACATATTTGGGAATAATATAAGAGGGCGTCGCGACGCGTCATCCATTGAGTTCGTCCATACATATATGTGATGACGTCGCTTTGAAAGTCTGAAATAGCGTCGGTCTCATGCGGCCTTAACTCGGTAAAAATATGCTAGACCGCGTCGAAAGCGTCGAAACAAAGTGATGCGATGCCGATGACGAGCATTGTAAACATACCGTAATAGTCATAGTTGTCACTATTCAATACATACACATATATATGTGCAATGAATTACGTATGTTAATCACTATATCTGAACGCGGCTTGTCACATCCTCACGTGGCTTCTTTTCCATACCAGAGGCAAAACCGCCCCCGCGGATTCTTCTTTTGCTGTGACACGTAATTCAATCGAATTTTCGAGAAAAAAAAAAGGGTGACCAGATGGCTTGATCGGAAAATCAGGAAATCATCCAACCAAAAAGGATCAATTTTTTATCAATCAGATTTTTAACCAAAGACATTAATTTTCAATTATAAAGATTAGTTTTCAACTGAAACTAGAGCCTCATACGCGCGCGACCACTTTATTTACATGTATTTACTTTATTTGGAAATGAAGTTCAATAAAAAACCATGAAATTAATTTTTACTTCAATAATTTTTATTTGTACACGGCTTCGCATGGATACCCTCTCACGATGCAGAATAAATAATTGTGCAACTCTAAACATTTTCATGGAAATTTGAAAAAAAAAAAAAAAACCTATAAAATGTCGGCGCGTACAAATTTTCATAGAAATACACAATAAATGATCTCGATTCTAGAAGAGTCCAGATGTCAAGCCATCAAGCTGTCAAATCCAGATGCGTTTTAATCTTTTAACTAAAAACTTAACTAACCTAAATTTTTAACTATATATACATATACATACATACATATATATATATATATATATATATATATATATATATATATATACATATATATATTGTGTGAATGTATGATCTACTTTTATATACGCTGCGTTTTAATCTCGGTTTTAACCAATGTCGAGCAAGAGGTTTGATGGGAGGGTTTCTTCGACACATTGCCAAACTCTTAATTTGCTCATGAAAATATTTAAAATAATTATTAAATCTTGGAAATTTGAAGAGCATAATGAAGACATCGGAAAGCTATTCTTAGTTAATTCTGTAACAAATTCACCCTATTCGTTGAAAAATAGCCGAATTCTGATTTTTTTATGAAAGTTTTTTAAATAATTAATAATTATTGTAAAGTTACAAAACAACATAGAAAAGAGCATCGGAAAGAGAATCTTAGTTGACTCCGGAAACAAATTTTGTCTATTCCTTGACAAATGCCCAAACTCTGAATATGCTTATGAAAATTGTTTAAATAATTAATAATTATTGTAAATGTGCAAAGTATCGTAGAAAATAGTTATTGAAAATACATTCTTTGTTCATTCTGGAAACAAATTGAGCCTATTCTTTCAGAAATAGCCAAACTCTTAATTTTGTAATGAAAATTGTTCAAATAATTAATCAATCTTGTAAATTTGCAAAACAATACAGAAAAAAGGCATCTGAAATATATTCTTATTTAATTCTGTTAAAATTGAGCCTGCTCCTTGAAAAACAGCCAAACTCTGAATATGTTTATAAAAATTGTTTGAATAAATAGTAATTATTGTAAATTTGCAAAGTACCGTAGAAAAGAGTTATTTTAAATACATTCTTGGTGATCCCGTAAACAAACTGAGCCCATTCATTGAAAAATGGCTGGACTCTTAATTTGTTGAAATAATTAATAGTATACCATTAACAATTATAATAATTATATTATATTATATTATTAATAATTATTGTAAATTTGCAAAGCATCATAGAAAAAGTCATCGGAAAGATATTCTTGGTTAATTCTGCAAAAAAATTGAGCCTATTCGTTGAAAAATAGCCAAATTCTGAATTTTATATAAAATTGTTTAAATTGTTAATAATTATTGTAAATTTACAAAGCAACATAGAAAAGAGTCATCGGAAAGATATTCTTAGTTGACTCCGTAAACAAATTGTGCCTATTCTTTGAAAAATAGCCAAAATCTGAATATGTTTATGAAAATTGTTGAAATAATTATATTATATTTGCAAAGTATGGTAGAAAATGGTTATTCGATTCACATTCTTTCCTGATACCCTGAACTAATTTATCCTATTCGTTGAGAAAAGGCCAAGCTCATAATTTGTTTATGAAAATTGTTTAAGTAATTAATAATTCTTGGAAATTTGCAAAGCATCATACAAAAAAGTCATCGGAATGATATTCTTAGTTAATTATGTTAAAAAAGTGTAGCCTATTTGTTAAAAAATAGCCAAACTCTAAATTTTGTAATGAGAATTGTTTAAATTATTATTAATTCTTATAAATTTACAAAGCAACATAGAAAAGAGTCATCAGAAAGACTTTGCATAGCATCATAGAAAAAAAGTAATCGGAAAGATATTCTTGGTTAATTCTATAAAAAAATTTAGCCTATTCGTTGAAAATAGCCAAAATCTGAATTTGTAAAGAAACATAGAAAAAGAGTCTTCGGAAAGACATACTTAATGGACTCCGTAAACAAATTGTGCCTATTCCTTGAATAATAGCTAAACTCTGGATATTTTGATAAACATGTTTAAATAATTAATAATTATTGTAAATTTTCAAAGTATTATACATAGGAAAGAGTTATCGGAAAAACATTTTTTATTGATTCCGTAAACAAATTGAGCCTACTCATTGAAAAATGGTCAAACTCTTAATTTGTTTATCAACATTGTTTAAATAATAATTAATTCTTTGAAATTTGCAAAGCATTATAGAAAAATGTCACCGAAAAGATGTTCTTATCTAATTTAAAAAAAAAATTGAGCCTATTCGTTG
>CAKNYM010050677.1:172979-212324 GCA_932195095.1 Andricus curvator
TTCCAACGAAAAATATGAATCTTCAAACCAGAAAAATAATTTTCTACGAAAAAGACAAATTTTCAATTTCAAAAAACATTTGACTGCAAATTTCAGTATATACGCAGGTTTTCAGTTGAAAAATTAATTTTTAACAAAAAAAACTAATTTTTATAAAAATTGTTAAATTTTCAACCAAAAAAAATTACTTTTTAACCAAAATAGATGAATTTTCAAAAAAATGGAATTTAAATATACAGTTAAAAAAATAATTTTCAAAAAAATTGGTACATTTTCAACGATTTTTAAATCTTTTGAACGAACAAAAAGAGTTTTAACAATATAGTTAAATTTTCAACAAAAAGAAAATTAATTTCCGACCAAAAATATGAATTTTCAAACAAGAAAAATAATTTTCTACCAAAATGACGAATTTTCAATTTAAACAAAAACACAACACTTTTTAACTGAAAATTTCAGTATATACTTAAGTTTTCAGTTAAAAAAATTAATTTTTAACCAAAAATAAAACAACAAATTTTCATAAAAATAGGTGAATTTTCAACCAAAGAAATTAATTTTCAACCAAAATAGACGAATTTTCAACCAAAAAAGATAAATTTTCAAAAAAATGGAATTTAAATATTCAGTTAAAAAAAATGTCCAACAGAATCGGTAAATTTTCAACGATTTTTGAATCTTTTCAACTTAAAAAAGGAGTTTTAACAATATAGTTAAATTTTCAACAAAAACAAAATTAATTTCCAACCGAAAATATGAATCTTCAAACAAGAAAAACAATTTTCTACGAAAGTGGCGAATTTTCAATTTAAAAAAAAAAATTTTTTAACTGAAAATTTCAGTATATATTTAAGTTTTCAGTTGAAAAAATTAATTTTCAACCAAAAAGAAAACAACAAATTTTTATAAAAATAGATAAATTTTCAACCAAAGTAATGAATTTTGAACTAAAAAAGGTAAAATTTCAAAAAAATGTAATTTAAATATTCAGTTTAAAAAATAATTTCGAACAAAATCGGTAAAATTTCAACGATTTTCAAATCTTTGAACTTAAAAAAGGAGTTTTAACAATATAGTTAAATTTTCAACAAAAACAAAATTAATTTCCAACCGAAAATATGAATCTTCAAACAAGAAAAATAATTTTGTACCAAAATGACGAATTTTCAATTAAAAAAAAAAACATTTTTCAACTGAATATTTCAGTATATATTTAAGTTTTCAGTTAAAAAATTAATTTTTAACCAAAAAGAAAACAATAAATTTTCATAAAAATAGGTAAATTTTCAACCAAAGAAATGAATTTTTAACCAAAATAGATGAATTTTCAACTGAAAAAGATAAATTAAAAAAAAATGGAATTTAAATATACAGTGAAAAAAATAATTTTCAACAAAATCGGTAAATTTTCAACGATTTTTAAATGTTTCAAACGAAAAAAGGAGTTTTAACAATATACTTAAATTTTCAACAAAAGAAAAATTGATTTCCAACCCAAAATATGAATTTTCATACAAAAATAATTTTCTACCAAAATGACGAATTTTCAATTAAAAAAAAACAAACCATTTTTTAACTGAAAATTTCAGTATAATTTAAGTTTTCAGTTAAAAAATTAATTTTTAACCAAAAAGAAAACAACAAATTTTCATGAAAATAGGTAAATTTTCAACCAAAGAAATGAATTTTTAACCAAAATAGATGAATTTTCAGATAAACGGAATTTAAATATAAAGTTGAAAAATAATCTTTTGAACGAAAAAAAGGAGTTTTAACAATGTAGTTAAATTTTCAACAAAAAGAAAATTAATTTTCATCCGAAAAGATGAATTTTCAAAGAAGAATAATAAGACAACAAATTTTCATAAAAATAGGTAAATTTTCAACCACAGAAATGATTTTTTAACCAAAATAAATGAATTTTCAATGAAAGCGATAAATTTTCAAAAAAATGGAATGTAAATATTCAGTTAAAAAAATAATTTCCAACAAAATGGGTAAATTTTCAACCATTTTTCAATCTTTTGAACCCAAAAAAGGAGTTTCAACAATATAGTTGAATTTTTAACTAGAAAAATTAATTTTAAACCGAAAAGATACATTTTCAAAGAAGAAGAATAATTTTCTACCAAAAAGACGAATTGTCAATTAAAAAAATAATTTTTAACAGAAAATTTCACTATATACTTAAGTTTTAAGTTAAAAAAATTAATTTTTAACCAAAAAAGATGAATTTTCAACTGAAAAAGATCAGTTGTCAAGCAAAAGATGAACAAATAAAAAAAGAGTTGAATTTTCAACCAAAGAAATCATTTTTCAACCAAAAAGATAAATTCTAATTAGAAAGATTAATTTTGAACGGAAAGAGACGAAGTTTCATTAAAATACATGAATTTTCAAACAAATGGTTGCTGTTTCAACCAAAAAAGATACATTTTTAATCAAAAATAAAATAGTTAAATTTTAATTTTATTAATGCTTAACAAAAGAAAAAACTAATTTTCAACTGCGCATGCGTCGCGTCCACAATCTGATTGGTTACCGTTGGCGCGCTTATTCAAAATGACTAATTTTGTTTTGTTTTTGTTTACAACAAATAATAATTGTAAAGTGCATACAGATATTAAAAATGATTTTAAATTCATATTTGTGCTAATAAAGGTATTCCTTTAAATTTAAAATCGATTATTTATTTTTGAGAAGTAAAATCAAATAATTTTTTTATCTTTCACTTTATAATTCTATTTTGTGAACAAAGAATTAGTTTTATTAATTTTAGGATTATTATTTGTTGCAAACATTTTCTCAATATTAAACCATTTCAAATAAGCGCGCCAACAGTGTCCAATCCGTATTTCAACGCGACGCATGCGCATTGCGCAAATATACCATTATTGTTCAAATTTCAGTACTTGAACAGTAGTTCAATATTCCATTTAATTAATAAATTATTATTTGCAGTAGATAAACATTTTAACATTATTTATTGCTATACTGATTTTATTATAATTCTCTTCTATAATCATTTTTCTAGAGTCATTATTTCAAATAATTTTTTTCTGAAAAAAGATCTTCTCCTTTCGATCCGCTGGGAATCGAACCAAATCCAATCGAATCGAATCTCTCTAGTAGCTTAATGGGAAAGCACCTGACCGGAAATCAGTAGTTCTGTGGTTCGATTCCTGGCGGAGCGAAAAGAGAAGATCTTTTTTCATAAAAAAATTATTTAAATCAATGTTTCTTTCATAGCTCCATCTAGTCTGAAAAGACGGTAAATATTTTCTGTTATTCTCTAATGATAATACAGATTCCTTGAAAATTTGGATTTGTACCATCTAGCAAAATAATGCGTCTATTTATGAAAAAATTTTCTTCTCTCGATCTCTCTAGTAGCTTATTGGGAAAGCACCTGGCCGGAAAATCATTATACTATGAATTTCCCGTAATATTTTTTCCTAAGTGTCTGTTTAAAAAAAAGCCTTGAGTTTTTGCGTTGTGCTTGAAGGATATAATTAATTAGTTACTAGTTTTAATTAGTATTCACGTCAAGTTTAAAAATACGACTTTTTTTGCTGAAGATAGTTAAGCTGAAGCTTCCTAGAGGCAGACAGGAAGTTGTCGGGAAATTAACCTCGTTAGCGGATTATCGCGGCACTTGACGTCTCGATGAAAGCGAAGCACCGAGACTCCCTTTTGATCCACCGTGGAAATTAATTAGCGCCAATCGCGATTCGTTGACCGTATCGTCGAACATTATTCTTAATACATAAAAAAATATGTTTAAAAATATTTGAAGAGAATCCGTAAGATAAATTTGAACCAGAGAAAAAATCAGGAACGAAGCCGATAGGCTCGAAAAAAAGTAGAAAAAAAGTGCCTGAGTCGGGATTCGAACTCCGGAGACCGCATGGACTCCCGAAACGTTACCTTCAGCACACAATATTTAAACCTCTTCATCTCGGAACCTAGTGTAAATATCAAAAATAGAAAAAAGCATGGTATTATATATAATAATCTACCATTCATTAAAACTTATCAAATTGTTTTTAACATGAAGGTACTTCCACCGTCAAAATTAATTAGCGCTAATAGCTAATAATATTAATTACGCTCAGAGTGTTCCTAAAGCAGGAACAAGGTCGATAATCTTACAAAAGAACTCGAAAAAAAGTACGTGTGTCGGGATTCGAACCCCGGAGACCTTCCGGCGCAGAAACTCTCGAACGATTACCTTATAATCAACCCCTATTTTTTTATTTTTTGTACATTCGCAAGACTGTAAAGTTGTGTGATATGCAAAAATGAAAATTAAAAAAGAAAGAAAATTAGGAAAGGTGACTAATTCACCTGTTTGGTTGAAAATTCAATCAATGTTGAAAATTCAATTAAAAATTAACTTTTTTGGTTGAAAATGCATGTATTTTGTTAAAAATTATTCTTTTTTGGTAGAAAATTTATTTATTTGGTTGAAGATTAGTCTTTCTATTGAAAATTAATTTTTTTAATTAAAAATTTAACGAAATTTTTCATCGAAATTTTTTTTGGTAGATATTTAGTCTTTTTTTAGAAAATTCATTTTTTGGTTTAAAAATTTAACTGTTTCGTTAAAAAATTATTTTTTTTTTAAACTTATTTCTCTAAGTGGAAATTGACCTATTCCATTTTTTTAAAATTTGATCTTTTTTAGTTGAAAATTTATATATTTTGTCTTTTTGGGCAGAAAATTAACCTTTTTGGTTGAAATTTAATTTCTTTCGTTGAAAATTAGTTTCTTCTATTGGAAAATAATTTTTTTAACTAAAAATTTATCTATTTCATTTTTTTCTGAAATTTTTTATATAGGCATTTAATCTTTTTGGTAGAAAATTAATTTGTTTGGTTGAAAATGTAACTATGTCGTTTAAAATTTATTTTATTTGCTTAAAAACTTATTTCTTAAACTGAAAATTGAACTATTTCATTTTTTGTTGAAAATATACATTTTTTAGTTAAAAATTAATCTATTTTGTAAAAAATTGGTCTTTTTTGGTTGAAAATTAGTTTTCTTATGGAAAATTAATTTTTTTGACTAAAAATTTTAATATCCCATTTTTTTCGAAGTTTTTTGTAGATATTCAATCTTTTTGGTTGAAAATTTATCTGTTGATTGAAAATTTAACTATTTCGTTGAAAATTCATTTTGTTTGGTTGAAAGCTAAATTAAAATTAAACTATTCTATTTTTTGTTTAAAATTCAACTTTTTTAGTTGAAAATTGGTCTTTTCGGGTATATTTATTTATTTTTCATTCTTTTTTTTATTTATATTAATTTATTTGGTATAAAACAATTATTTGAATTTCTAATTTGAGAAAAATCAGTTTTTAACCAAAACAGGAAAAGTTAAGTTCTCAGTAAAAAAAATAAATTTTCAACAACAAAAAAACGAATTTTTGACAATATAGTCCAATTTTTAACCGAAGAGATAAATTTTCAACTAAAATGATAAATCTGCAAAAAAAATTTATTTTCAATAAAGTAGTTCAATTTTCAACCCAGAAGTTAAATTTTCTATCCAAAAATCAATCCAAAGATCAATTTACAATAAAAAATAAAAAATTAAATTTTCAGTGAAAAAAATTAATTAAAAAAAAATGCAACAAAATAGTTAAATTTTCAACCAAATAGATGAATCAAGTGCGAAAAAAAAAAGATTTTTAACTGTGTAAGTGGTTCAACTTTAACCCAAGTGGTTCAATTTTCAATTAAAAAAAAATCAATTTGCAATCAAAAATAAAATAGTTACATTTTCAGTTAAAAAATTAATTTTTAATAAAAAAAAGAGTTTTCAACAATGTCGTTAAAATGTGAAGCAAGTAGATGATTTTTCAACCAAAATTATGGATCTTCAAAAGGTTTTTAAAAAAGTGTTTTAAACTTCAACGAAGTAATTGAATTTTCAACCAAAAAAGATTAATTTTCAACAAAATAAATAAATTTCAAACTAATAGTTGAATTATAAAATAAATAAGTTAAATTTTTTACCAAAATTGTAAAATTTAATTTTTCAGTAAAAAAATTAATAAAAATTTTTTTAAACAAAATAGTCAAATTTATAATCAAATACATAGATGAATTTTTGACTGAAATTATGAATCTGCAAAAAAAAATTAATTTTCAACAAAGTAGTTTAACTTTGAACAAAAAACGACAAATTTTCATCGAAAATGACAAAATTTTCTACAAATGAAGATTTTACAGTCAAGAAAAAAAATCATGAAAATTGTTGAACTTTAAACCAAAAGACGCATTTTCGATGCGGATCCGCATTGTCTATAAAAAAATTGAATTCTCAATCCGAAAATATGATTTTTCAGAAAAAAATTGATTATCATCCAAATTGTTTCATTTTTAACTGAAAAAGATTAAATTTCAACCAAGAAAATTAATTCTCTACCAAAAAAAACGAATTTTCAAGTAAAAAGATTAATTTTCAACTGAAAGAAATTAGCTTTAAAAAAAATAGAAAAGTTACATTTTTAGTCAAAAATTAATTCTTAACTAAAAAAAAGGAATTTTCAACCGAAGACATGAACCTTTAAAAAAAATCAATTTTTAAAAAAGTGGGTCAATTTTACTGAAGAAGTTGAATTTTCAATTAAAAAAAAATGAATTTTTAACGAAAAATAGAATTGTCAACAAAGAGAATTTTTAACAAAGAGAATTTTTCAAAAAGTGGTTCAATTTTAATCAATTAGTTGCATGTTCAATTTAAAAAAATTAATTTTTAATCAAAAATAGAATAGCTACATTTTCAGTTAAAAAAATTAATTTTCAACCCGGAAAATATGAGTTTGCAACAAAAAAGTTAATTTTGAACCAAAAAAGTTGACTCTTAATATAAGGCAAATAAATTACTATAACAAGAATATTATATCAGGGTGGTCGCAAACTTCGTTATAAAATTTTTTTCAGAATTTCAGGTTTAGAAAATTTTTCACACAGAATCTTTTATAAACGTAATGAAACAATTTCGAATTAAAATTTTTCAAGGAACTTGTATTATCATCAGAGAATAACAGAAACTTTTAACGTCTTTTCAGACTAGATGGAGATATGAATTAAAAATTATTTTAGTTAATTTTTTTCTGAAAAAGATCTCCTTTCGCTTCGCTGGGAATCGAAACTCAGAAATTCCGATTGCCGGTCTGAAAAAAGTTTCTTCTCTCGATCTCTCTAGTAGCTTAGTGGGAAAGCACCCGACCGGCAATCGGAAGTTCTGAGGTTCGATTCCCAGCGGAGCGAAAGGACAAGATCTTTTTTCAGAAAAAAATTAATTAAAATAATTTTTAATTCATGTCTCTATCTAGTCTGAAAAGACGTTAAAAATTTATTTTATTCTTTAATGATAATACAGATTCCTTGAAAAATTTAACTTTTACCATCTAGCAAAATAATGCGTCTCTTTTCTGAAAAAAGGTTCTTCTCTTGATCTCTCTAGTAGCTTATTGGTAAAGAACCCGACCGGCAATCGGAAGTTCTGAGGTTCGATTCCCGGCGGAGCGAAAGGAGATCTTTTTTCAGAAAAAAATTAAAATTTCAGAAAAATTTAATTTATGATCCTTGACAGTTACTTAAAGTGCCTATTATATAAATTTTCTCGCTTGTGCTGTCATATTTTTTTAAATAATAATTTTAAAATAAGAAACGATTTTTTGAAGATTTTCTACTGCTAATTCTTTAAAATTAACAATTAAAATTGCAATTCTTGCTTTTTGTCTCAATCGCGGGCTATAAAATAAATTGGATCGAATCAAAGACACGAATGTCGTGTCGTACGAGAATGTCGTTGTCACGCCTCGACCTTATCATTTGTATTTAGCTTCGCAGCTGACTCTCAGTTAAAATTAAAACTATGCGCCAAGGTGTATTTATGATAATAATTAAGTTGTGCGTTGCGACAAATAGCAGCGGCCTGGCATAAATTACAATGCGGAAGATTAATGGATGGCAAATTAGATTCGAGAATAGACGGTGGGTTGAAAGTGAAGGTCAGATGTTGCTCATTAACATCCGACCGAATTGAATCCGCTCGTAATTAAATTTTATCTTGTATTATATTTTATATTTTTATTCTAGACTAGCAGCAAATAGTCCAGTTGCTATTAACAATTATTTATGCGCTAAGATGTCCCCTGTCCCCGAGATACCTTTTCCAGTTTTTGTTTAAACTATTTTTCAAAAACAGTTTCTTTTTTTATTAACAAGAAATCTACAATAGAAAACAGAATTCTTCTGAAAAGTAGCGCATGAGGACCCTGAATATGCATAATTAATTTATAGCCAATTGATGATGCTCATTAACATCCGACCGAATCTTGACCTTCGGTCGTAATTAAATTTTATCTTGTATTATATTTTATATTTTTATTCTAGACTAGCAGCAAATAGTCCAGTTGCCATCAACAATTCTTTATGCGCTAAGATGTTCCCTGTCCCCGAGATACCTTTTCTTTGAAAGGTAAAAAAAAGTAAAAAAAAGGACCAAGATATTCTTAATCTTGGTTATTTTTCCGAAATCCTGGTCAGTTTTTGTTTAAACTATTTTTTTAAAAAGTTTCTTTTTTCATTAAAAAAATGTACAATAGAGAACAGAATTCGTTTGAAAAGTAGCGCATGAGGCGAGGCATGAGGACCCTGAATATGCATAATTAATTTAGATGATCCTCATTAACATCCGACCGCATCTTGCCATTCGCTCGTAATTGTATTTTATCTTCTATTATATTTTATATTTTTATTCTAGACTAGCAGCAAATAGTCCAGTTGCCTTTAACAATTCTTTATGCGCTAAGATGTCCCCTGTCCCCGAGATACCTTTTCCAAAACGGTAAAAAAAAGTAAAAAAAAAAGAACCAAGGTAATCTTAATGTTGTTTTTTTTCCAAAATCCTGGTCAGTTTTTGTTTAAACTATTTTTTAAAAACATATAGTTTTCATTAACAAAAAATATACAATAGGAAACAGAATTTTTTTGAGAAGTAGCGCATGAGGCGAGGCATGAGGACCCTGAATATGCATAATTAATTTATAGCCAATTGATGATGCTCATTAACAATTAAATTTTATCTTGT
Source organism: Andricus curvator (assembly GCA_932195095.1). NCBI lineage: Eukaryota > Metazoa > Arthropoda > Insecta > Hymenoptera > Cynipidae > Andricus > Andricus curvator. The sequence goes on from CAKNYM010050677.1 coordinate 182,090, forward strand.
ATTATATTTTATATTTTTATTCTAGACTGGCAGCAAATAGTCCAGTTGCTATTAACAATTCTTTATGCGCTAAGATATCCCCTGTCCCCGAGATACCTTTTCTGTAAAATGTAAAAAAAAAAAAGTAAAAAAAAAACCAAGATATTCGTAATCTTGCTTATATTTCCGAAATCCTGTTCAGTTTTTGTTTAAACTATTTTTCAAAAAAGTTTATTTTTTTATTAACAAAAAATATACAATAGTATAGTATAATTAATTTATAGCCAATTGATCCATTGTAATTTAAAAAAATTATAATTTTTCTTAACCGTGTGCAAATAATCAGAAGGCAATATTTTGAAAATGAATACAGACAGTTAAAATAATTAATTTTCAACCGAGAAAAAGGAAATTTTCAACAAAATAGTTAAATTTTCAAACAAGCTAATAAATCTTGGATAAAAAATAAATTCTCAAGAAAAAGTGTGATAGTTGATATTTCCACCAAAAAATATTTTATTTTTCAATAAGAAAAACTGTTAAATTAAACCAAAAAGTAAGAATTTTCAAGAAAAGAGTTGAATTTTTAACCAAGAAAGATTGTTCAATCAACAAAGAAACAAAATCTCATCCAAAATGTTGAGTTTTCGAGTCATAAAGACGAATTTTTGAGAAAAAGTTGTAAAAATAAGATTTTTCAGCAAAATAAGTAAATTTTGAACTGAGAAAGATAAATTTTGTAACCAAAATGAAATCGCCACATTTTTCTTAAAAAAAAATAAATAATTTTCAAAAAAAAAAGAATTTTCAATAAACTGTCTTAAATTTGTAGCGAAAGAAATGAACTTTTAACTAAAATAATGCATCTACAATCAATAAAATAAATTTGTAATCAAATCTACGAAAATCTATAAGCAAAATACAAATTTTCAACAAAATAGATGAATTTTCAACTAAATAGATGAATTTTCAAGTAAAAAATATAAATTCTCAACAAAAAATAGAATAGTTTAATTTTCAGTTAGAGAAATAAGTTTTCAAGAAAACTAAATAAATTTTCAACGAAATAGTTAAATTATGAACAAAATAGACGAATTTCTACCAAAAAGATTAAACATACATTTAAAAAAATGTCGACAAAAAATATAAAAGTTAAATTTTTAGTTAAAAAATTTAACTTTCGATAAGAAAAAAGTAATTTTCAACCAAAGGAATGAAATTTCAACCAAAAGATTAATTTTCTACTAAAAGAGACAAATTTTTTACAAAATACATGAATTTTCAACAAAAAGGGTTGATTTTCTACCAGAAAAGACACATTTTTATCAAAATAGATGAATTTTTAACTAAAAAAGGTAAATTTTCAACAAAAAATAGAATAATTTAATTTTCACTTAGAGAAATTAATTTTTAAGAAAGTGAAATCAATTATCAACGAAATAGTTAAATTTTCAACAAAATTAATGAATTTTCTACCAAAAAGATTAAATGTCTATAAAAAGCCGACATAAAATGGAATAGTTAAATTTTTAGGTAAAAAAATAATTTTCGATGAAAAAACTAATTTTCAACCAAAGAAATGAAATTTCAACCAAAAGATTGATTTTCTACTAAAAAGGACAAATTTTTAACAAAATATATGAATTTTCAACCGAGAAGATTAAATTCTGACCAAAAAAGACAAATTTCCAACAAAATAGATGACTTTTTAACTAAAGAAGATAAATTTTAAACAAAAAATAGAATATTTTAATTTTCAGTTTGAGAAATAAGTTTTTAAGGAAGTGAAATTAATTTTCAACGAAATAGTTACATTTTTAACAAAATAAATGAATTTTCTACTAAAAAGATTAAATGTCTAGAAAAAAATCGATATAAAATGGAATAGTTAAATTTTTAGTTAAAAGAATTAATTTTCAATAAAAAGACTGATTTTCTACGAAAAAAATGAAATTTCAACCAAAAAGATTATTTTTTTACCAAAAAATTGAATCAGTCACCAAAAAGATTAATATTCTACCACAAAATACAAAGTTTTAACAAAATACAGAAATTTTAAAACAAATAGTCGAATTTTTAACTAAAGAAGATAAATGTTTAACCAAAAATGGAATAGTTAAATTTTCAGTTAAAAAAATAATTTAAAAAAAATTAGTCATCAAGAAGATTAAGTTTCTACCGCAAAAGACAAATTTTCAAAAAAATTCAAAAATTTTCAAACAAATAGTTTAATTTTTAACTAAAGAAGATAAATCTCCAACCAAAAATAGAATAGTTAAATTTTCAGTTAGAAAAATAATTTAAAAAAAATTTTAACAAAATATTTTAATTTTGAACAAAAAAAAAGAAGATTCTTCAACTAAAATGATCAATATTTTTACCAAAGTAGTTCCACCTTCAACTAAGTAGTTGAGATTTGAACCAAAAAAGGTTTTTCAGTGTTATTTAAGAAAAATTTAAAAAAATTTCAATAATAAATGACAATTCAACAATTATTAATTTGTAAAATAATCGAGTAAGTTTAAAATATATTTTGAAGTTTTGAAAGGATTCCAAAATAATTTAAAACGCGAAAAGATTTCAAAACTTTTAAAACACAATGTTTATTTTTGAAGATGTTAAACACTAAATTTATAAGCTTTTGAAGCATTTTAAAAGGTTTCAAATAAATGAAAAATTTGTGTCAAAAATTCTAGAAAGACTAATGATAATTTTTGTTGGGAAATTTAACTTTAAAAGAATTTTTAATAGGATTTCCTAAATTTTCAAAAAAATTTGGATGATTTTAAGGTAATTTTTTTACTTTTGCAGGATATTTAAAAAAATCGCGCAAAAAATTCCGAGTTCCAAGATAATAAAATTGTTATTAGATTCCTGGAAAATTTTTAAAGGATTTTTTTAGAACACATTTTTAAGAAAATATTTTAAAAGATTTCAAAACAAATTTTAATGTACAAATTATTTTTTCTAGCTTAAAATTGCTTGAAATATAATTTTAAATATTTATAAATTTTTTGATCCATATTCTTTTGTTTGCAAATTTGTTCAAAAATGAACTAAAGATTAAAGAATTAATGTGAACATTTTCAAATAGTACATTCCAAATTTGAATAAGTTTTCAATTCAAAAATTAAAATCAATATTTTTTTAATTCAACAAATTTTTAATAAGTGAAAATTAAAGATCAGAAGCCCTTACATGTATGGGGCGTCATTTCTCAACTAACATTTATTTTGGTGATTTACAACTTTGTTAATACAAATTAAAAAAAATGCACCACAGTTTCAATAGGGTTTTTCATAACCTTTCCAATTTATTTTCAAGGCCCTAAAAATTAAGCTATTTTAAAATTGCGCATTCAAAACTGTAATTTCAAATTGAAATTATTATGGTTAACTCTAAAGTCTGGGTATCTTATAAGATATTGAATTGCAGAGTTTTAATTTGACCCGTGTGGTTCAGTCTCGCATTTTACGAACTATTAATAGAGGGAAGAACCTCTTCGTCTTCATCGGTTTGCTTGTTTTTCAGCACATTCCGAGCAAAATTCCTACAACACTCGACTGCATCTAGAGAATTATTGTTACAAAGGAAATTAATGCGCTTAATCCAAGGTTGGTTGATATTATAATTAACTCACCTCGTTATCATTGCAAACTCTTAGATTAACGATAATTGCTGAGGAGATACATATATCGATGAAATTTAAATATTTGTGAAAATTCTCACATTTCTATAAGCAAAAATTACACACAGTCATTCCGATTAAAAAATTCGCACTCTCAAAGAAGACATTTTTTTATTTAAAGAAATTAAAAGTGAACTGCTAATTAAGCACTAAAACAAAAAAAAAAAACAAAAAAAGAAACACAGGAAGGAAAAATTAGTCAAAGTAGGCGATATCGGCCCCCTCCCCTTAACAATTTCCATTCTCCTCATTTCCTCCTCAACTTGCTTCGCCTCGAACTCGCCTCGTCTCGAACTTGCCTCGTCTTGAACTCGCCTCGTCTCGAAATCGCCTCGCCTCGTCTCGAACTCCCGTTGTCTCGAATCTTGTATAGTCTCGTCTCGAGCCTTGCCTCGTGAGTCTTGTATAGTCTCTCTCGACTCTCGTCTTATCTTGAGTCTTGCATCGTGAAAAACGTACGAAGGATAGACACCCGACCGAAACTATAATGGTTTCTTCCCGTTCCTAATCTAAAAAAGAATATAATAGTCGCCATGCTTTCACAAAAACGGATTTCATAGCCTATAATGACGTTAATTAAGTTTGTCTGATTTCCCCCTCCCCCTACCACTCCCACTATAACTCCCTTTAGCAACAGTCAGCACAAAAAATTAGCAAAGTTCAACATCAACCCTTAGCAACTAAATTCTCTCAATAACATCCCCCAGCAATGGGAATAGCAACTCCTTGCAACGTTTGATATGACTCTTCAGCAAAGGCCAATGACACCCTTTAGCGATGGCCACGAATATCCTCTAGTAACGGTCAGTAACAAACCTCAGTAGCGGCCAACAAGAACTCTTAGCAATATCAGTATAACTCCCTAGCAATGAACCATAACAACTCTTAGCAACAGTCATTAACATCCCTAAAAACAATTATTAATAATCCTTAGCAGCGGGTAATTACACTTTCTGGCAACAGACAATAACAAACCTTAACAACAGTAAATAACATCACTAGAAACAATTATTAACAACCCTTAGCAGCGCCTAATAACATTTTCTGGAAACGAACAATAACAACCGTTAGCCACAGTCAATAACATCCCTAGAAACGATTATTAACAGCCCTTAGCAGCGGCTAATAACATTTCCTGGAAACGGACAATAACAAACCTTAGAAACTGTCAATAACATCCCTAGAAACAATTATTAACAACCCTTAGCAGCGGCTAATAACACTTTCTGGCAACGAGCAATAACAACCGTTAGCCATAGCCAATAACATCCCTAGAAACGATTACTAACAGCCCTTAGCAGCGGCTAATAACATTTCTTGGAAACGGACAATAACAAACCTTAGAAACAGTCAATAACATCCCTAGAAACAATTATTAACAACCCTCAGCAGCGCCTAATAATACTTTCTTGCAACGAGCAATAACAACCGTTAGCCAAAGTCAATAATATCCCTAGAAACGATTGTTAACATCCCTTAGCAGCGGCTAATAACATTTCCTGGAAACAGACAATAACAAACCTTAGAAACAGTCAATAACATCCCTAGAAACAATTATTATCAAAACCCTCAGCAGCGCCTGATAACACTTTCTGGTAACGAGCAATAACAACCATTAGCGGCAGTCAATAACATCCCTAGAAACAATTATTAACAACCCTTAGCAGCGGCTGATAACATTTCCTGGAAACGGACAATAAAAACCCTTAGCAAGGATCGATAACAACAATTAGCAATTATTAATACAACTCCCATGCAGTGGTTAAAAACAACCCTTAGCAACAGCTAATAACATCCGTTAGCATCAGACAAAAACAACTCTTAGTAACGAGCAGTACAACTTCTGAGCAATGGTCACATCAAATAAAGAGTGGATAAGAGTGGAGAGGATAGTGTGGTTCCGCGAGATCGGGGGGGGGGGGGGGGGTTCTGAGAATAGGTGAGGTCCGAGGGATATAAGAGGTCCCGTGAGATAGGGTTGGTCCCAAGGGATAAGGGTCGTTTCGAGGGATAGTGGGGGTCCCGACTAATAAGGGCGATCCTGAGGGACAGGTGGTGTTCCGAAAGATAGAAAAGATCCTGTGGGACAAGATGTGTTCAAAGGGATAGGTGGGATCCCGTGGGATAGAAGAGGTTCCTTGAGATAAGGTGGGTTCTATGGGACAGAGATGGTCCAGAGTGGAGATTATGCCAATGGTCCTAAGAAATAGCAGAGATCCCGTGAGCTAGGAGGCAACCCAAAGGATAGGGGGGTGTTTCATGGGACAGGGGTTCTCGTGAGATAGGGAAGGTTCTGTGGGAAGGAGGGCTTGAGGCGTTAAGAGTTTTATCCGTTGGATAAAGGGTCGGGTGTTTCAAAGTATAGGGGGTGCCCCAAGGGATGCAGGGGTTTTCGTGAATAGGCTGATGGAGTCCTGAAGGAAACATACGTCGGACAGACTCCCGACCAAAACTATAAGGTTTTCTGCCCGGGGTTACGAAACCCTAAACAGGAATGCAGGAACACAGGAAAAAAAGCAAAAAAGAAGGCAGAAACACGAAAAAAGGCAAAAAAAGGAATACAAGATAAATGAAATAAAGGAACGCAGGAACCCAGGAAAAAAGGAAAATAAGTAACGCAGGAACACAAACATCTTGGTTTTAGCTGGAATTCATTATTAGGGGGTTTTTGGGGTCTCTGATTACGAATCTAAGGTAAAAAATTATCAAAAAGAACGAAGTGTCAGATTTAAATAACAGGTGAAACCCTTGATAAATATTAGGGTCGGTGGGATTTCCCATATTTTTTGTGAAATATCTAAAAGAGCATGGTAGAGACCGAGCACCAGGAGCTGTCGTTCTCGCTCTTTCGCAGATATTCGATTGACCAGTCATTGGAAATCCCCCCCCCCACCCAGTGGGCCAGAATCTTCTTCAAGTGGCTAAAATAGATTTTTCACCGAATTTGTATGAAACTTAGTAATAGGGGTTTTTTTGGGTCCCTGGTTTCGAATTTGATATTAAGAATGATAAACTCAAAGTGGCGGATCCAATATGGCCAGAACTACCAAATTTCATGAAACTGATTAGAATAATAATAAATAAAAAAAAAAAATAATGATCAAAATTAGAATTTTACATTTCATAATATTAAATGTTTCAATTTTAAAATTTGATTACTCAACTCTGTCATTTTGAAGTATTTACAGACAAATTCAAGAATATCTAGTTTTTATTATTTACTTGAAGCCTTCAAGCGTTTTCCCAAATATTAAGTAGATGACAAGAAATTTGAATAAGTGATTTTATCTATCTTCTTGTGCGTCATTAAAATTGACGCGTTTCGGTATGCTCTCATCAGGTCATAACAAGCGATATACATTTATTGCACCACAGATCTTATCTGAGTATTAAGGTAGTATAACTAGTTACTATCTTAGAATCAGCACTGATTTCTATCTTACTGAATATTTTGTTTATTACTATGTTCATAGCTGTGAAACAAGTTCTCACAATAATAAAAATGTTGGACAACCTTAAAAATGATCTTAATGTTGCGAATACTTCTTTTGATTTAGTTTCTAACAAAAAAGATTTTTAGCTTGTCAACATAGTAATGAACAAAAGCTGTTAGCAGATAGAGATCGTAATCATTCTGAGACGGCAACTTATTATTACACTCATCAGACAGAATCTCTTTGAGCAATGCAGGGATGAACCAAAGGCTCAAAATGAAACGGCCCAGGCCTCTAAGTCTGGTCAAAGTGAAGGCGATCAGAATTGTATGTAAAAGTGCTACAAAAGAGAGCGACAGATGGTAGAGATAGAGAGAAAGAGAGAGAGAGAGAAATGAGAGAGAAGGATATATATATATATATATATATATATATATAATTTAAGAAAAGGGTTAAACAACCACCGCAGTGTCCCACTGGGAGCAACTGACATCCAAAAACGACACCGGTAACTCCGAGAGCACCGAACACAAGGACAATTACTTTAACCGAATATTTTGCGTACAGTCGTTGCAGCTCCCTTTTAAGATCTTGATACCTCACCTCCTTTTCCTTCTCCTTGGCTGTGATGTTGTAGTCGGCCGGAGCCGAGAATTCGATCACGAATATAGTTCGTTTCTCGAAGTCTTGAAGAAGGTTGTCAGGCTTCGAGTGTGCAATGAAAACTGCTGTCTGAAAATTGTGGTTCCAGAAAATTTGGCACATATCTTTTTGGACAATTGACTATCTTTCACGGAGCGTTCGGCAGGGCAGGGTCGCGGCCAATAACGCAAGAGCGACAAAGATTGTAATAAAGCACTCTCAGGGACGCATTATGTCTATAGAGAAACGTAGTTCCTGCTTGAGTGGAACACGCGGATTGTCTGTGTTCTAGGTACTCAGCGTGTGTATGACACGCTCTATACCTATAACTGTGAACTTGTTGACGTAAAATGCGGTCAGGGTATGCTAAGGTGGAAATGACACCGTCTTGGCATGCGAAAATGAAATCCTCTGTACCTGAATTAAGCGCTGATGATCTGAGAAAAAGAAAAGTTTGCTCCTTCGACAAGGACTAATTTTCTACATTCCTGTGAAAGTTACCGAGCACTTTCTTGTCGAGTAACTGTTGGCGGAATTTCTCAACCACCCCAAACGAGTAGAGTAGAAACGAGACGGCCAGCGTGCTAATCGCAGATACCTTGTTCAACGCCGACAGATTTAAAGACTACATCTATTGAAGAAGATGCCTGTATCTGCTTCGGAAAGACTCCTTCACTGATGTTACATCCTGAATGCAGCTTTGAGGCACTCCCACGTATGTATAGGTCTCGCTAATGTCAAGATGTTTAATAACACTTATATCTACCAGCTCAGGGTCATTGGGAACGCCAATAATCTTTCCTTTCGTCAGATGAATCTTGGCACACTTGTCCAATACAAAGTCCATACCAATCTCTCCTGTGTACTCCTTGACGATATTGAAAGCAAGTTGTAGTTGATGTTGGTGTATATGAGTACAATTTTTCCATTAGATGTTCTTGATACCATCTGGTCCTGCAGCAAAAAAGTTCTTCGTACCCCTAAAAGATTTTTTCACCTCTTCGGCAGTGATTGATGGACATTCTTCCTTAGATTTTATGAGGTTTTCGCAAAACACTTTAAGGCGGATGATATTATCGGTATCTTCTTTCAACTCCAGTGCTTTCGGGATCTTGTATACCTCTCTCCAAAAAGTCTCTACCTCTTTGGGCTTTGGTGGATTTTTGACAGAAACAGGGAGATCGCTGAAGGCGCGCCATGAGTCAGCGAGAAACTGTTGATTCTTTCTAATACATCTCTCCCTCTTCTGTATTCTCCTCCTTGCGGCAGATAACACCCGTATTTTGTCAACAATATGCTGCTTGATTGCCAGCAGCTTTGACTTGTTCAGTGTGTGATTGCAGATCCTCAGTTCTTGGGCGAACTTTCGAACCCTTTCCGTGAACTTTCTATCAGACGTTATGTGGTCAATCACACACTGAACACGAAACGCAATCTGTCTTGCCCATCCAATCTTCTTGTTCAGTTGATGCAAGTGTCTTTTGGTCTTTTGATCCATCGTCGGTTTTAGCCTTCGATTTGAATCAGCCAAAGCTTTCGCAGCACAATAAACTGAACAATTGATGGTCCAGAGGTCAGACTCCTCCGAGATATCCTCATGAAGGGAGGCATCCATTTCAGCCACATCTTGGGGCTTATGAGGAACCTGAATTTCAATGTTCCTCCTTGTGCTGAAATCGCGGTCATCTCTCAGAAGGTGTCTGCTTTCCGCGGTTGGTCTTACTGTCGCTTCCTCATCTTCGTCTGCAGCTTGTTCAAGCAGCGTTTGGGGAGCGCTTCGCGTACATATCCATTTTCCAAGAGGTAGGCACGTTGATAATACTGGCATCGTAGCAGACTAGCAAGACATCCTTGAGTTGATTCGCCCACTCAATGTGGGCGTTTCACTGGTTCGTCGTCGTGTTTCCATCTAAATTATTTTCAGCACCCCGAACTCTAGGATGACCGGCACTGTTTGCCGACCCATTGTCGGGCGCTTTGCGCGTTTGATCATATTGAACTGCATCTACAACTTTTTGGTGGTTTGGTGATGTCATTGTTGTTCCCACGAGCAGCTAGGGAAAGAGTTCGCTCGTCCTTGTATAGCCCAGCATTCAAGGATAAGGCTGCATACTCTGAGAGGTCCCCCAGTATCCAAGAGTCACCGCTTAAGACACCTCACCCAGGTGCCATTCAGCTTTCGGCACGGTTGTTAAGCCTCCATTTAGGGGTTATTCCTTCGGGACCATCCCTGGACAATTGCCAGCGACTGCTTATGGATTATTGTAACCATGCTCAGCAGAAACCCTTGGTACAGGGATCCTCTATCCGGAACCCGAGGACGCATGCGGTGGCTTTGTCACGCCTTCAGCATTTTCCCCACAAGTATCTTAGCATTTTTTTGACATGCAGGGCTGCTTTTTAGGCTATTAACAAGTGAAAGCTTGATATATATATAGTAACGAATTTTTATAAATAAACCACTGAAAATGTAAAAGAAACTTTCCGGGATCTCGCCAGATTCGAACCTAATCTAGAAACGTCACGCGACCAGAATTAGAGAAGTCAGTGCCGAGAGAGAGGTCGCAGGATGAACATTTAAGGCAAGCCAACAAGAAAGACAATTGACAAAAAGTCGAATCCTAAATTACTTGACTCCAAACCAGAAGAAAAACTATCATGGGAACTCTGAATAGGACGAACTGACATTAGGTAAACATTCAAGCAGACGGTACCGCAGGTTGACATTCTGCTAACTCACTACAGAAATCATGACTGGAATGAGAACGAACTCATACATACTGACTCTGCTATCAGCTACGGGAGGCAGCACGGAACCGACCACCATGTTGGGCGGGCGGCCATGGTCTGGCGGCCAATGGGAGTCTCTGTAGTCCATTGGCCAGATCCAATCAGCACGACGGACGAGGTACTGAGCCGCGCATTAGCGGATCCTGCCCATTGGACCTTTCCCGTTCCTCCAAGCCAATCAGCAGGCGCGACACTGAAATCTCGGGGCCCCTGTGGAAAGGGGCAAGAAGACGAAGGAGCAGATGAAAACCTGTCACTATGTATTCTAACTGGCTTGACGGTGCTACGGGACGCGGCCGGAGACCCGTGGAAGAGGAGATTGGGATCACCAAGGTTTACCAAATAGAATGATCGGGATGGATCGGGAAGATAAACTAGAACTGGATCGTTGGCTACAAGGTGAGTGGTCGACTTTCCCTAATGTCCACTAGTTTCTCCAGTCTCGACACTGAACTCGCGCGCGGAATGGCCGATTAGAGCCGCGCGTGCTTTCAAGTGACTCCCGCGTCTCTGTCTCCGATTAGTTTAATTTGAGGATAATGTGTATGATCTTCCTGATTATGTGTGAATTAAAGTACTTTTAGTGATATTGATTTTTAATCACTCTTGGTGTTCTCTCTCGCTCCAATATTATCACCGCCTTCTCTCGTGCCTAAAAGTGAGCTCGACGACCTGCCAGCCGTCGACAGGGCCGCATCCAGAGAGGCTCGCGTAAGAGCAATTCTACCTGGCGCCTGAAATCAATAAATAGAAAAATAACAAGCTTCGCGGGTTGTTCGCGGGTCGAACGAGTGTGACCCGTGAGCTCGGTTTACTCCGATAAGTGTTGCGATGATGACAGGTAAGTGGCTGCCTTTTTGTAATAGGCTTCTTTTCCTGGGCCATCGCCGGCCAGGCAGTAATTAAATAGGTAATTTTTGGAAAAGCCCGTTACAATATATGCAGGTTGTTCCAGACTCATGTGTCCGGACTTATATAGCTTTGTAAAATATTTAGGCTGCACTAATCAGAAGCGCGTTATAAATCTACGTGCGTACGACTGTTTATACCGTGCTTCTGATTGGTCGAGCTCACATATTGTATGACGCAAAAACTAAAACTTCACTTCCATCTAAATTATTTTCAGCACCCCGAACTCAAGGATGACCGGCACTATTTGCCGACCCATTGTCGGATGCTTTGCGCGTTTGATCATATTGAACCGCATCTACAACCTTTTGGTGGTTTGGTGATGTCATTGTTGTTCCCACGAGCAGCTAGGGAAAGATTTCGTGCGTCCTTGTAGAGCCCAGCAGTCAAGGTACTATCTGATAATTAATTAATATTAATATTAAGTAATTACTGCTTGCACATAAGCTGATAACGATATGTGTAGCTATGTGGGTAAGATATTGTTTATAGTTAATTATGCTGGAACCGGCCTGAACACTATGTACTCAAAAAATTTATTTTAATTGAGAGTGAACTTATGATAAATCGTAGTCTTTATTAATTCAGTAATCTATCATGTCAAGGTATATTACCAGAGAAGATAACTATCTTTTAAACCTAAATTTGATGAAGTCTAATAAAAAAGCTTAATACATAGCTAATTAACTAATTTCTTTTCATTGATAAACATAATAAATTTCCTTTTTATTGTTATTTGGAGTTACAAGATACTTTATACATTCCAAGCCGACTTCGGATCATATATAATATTATATTGTAGTTTCATATTTGTTTTAATTAAGGTATAGGTGTAGAATCGTACTTTAGATTGTATATTCTAAAATAATATTTGACTGGGCGAAGAATACCCACTGGAACTTCCCTAATTTCAGCTTTGGTCAATGGGGTGAACATGCCGCTTTTTATGTTTATTTTCATTCGCTTTTTACCGTTACCAACATAAAATCCAGCAAGAAATTTAGTAGTCTCCACTATTGCAAAGACGTCACCATCAAATGTTGATAACACAATCTGTTCTTGGTTTGGAATGGGCATAAATTTGTTATTTCCTATGGATAATTTAATTGCTGTATCAGTAGGGAAAGTATATCTTCCAAGTTCGAAAAGCTGGTGCGGATTATCAATGGGAATAAACCGAATAAATTCAAGATCTTCAAGTTCATATCCAAATTCGTTAGAAGAAGGAAGCCTGGTAAGAGGAGCATTGCACCTGGCAGCGGGAGACCTGGACCTGACACGAATTGGTGGCTCGGCAGAACGACACCTGGTCCTGGCGCGAAGTGGTGATACGGCAGGAGGTGACCGCCTGTCCGGAGAGTAAGGTCTGGCAGGCAGAAGAGACCTGTCTGGAGAATCATGTCGGTCATGAGAATAAGAAGGTCGGCAACGAGGAATTCCAGGAATTGGATCGCCATTAGGTAAGCAATCGAACGCTGAACTTAACTCTGCAAGAAGAAACAGAGAATTACATTTTTTTACATTTTCCTTATTTTCTAATAGTACACTGGGATATCATGAACTCCTTGTGGCAAAATTGAGGCACCGGATGCTAAAAGAAGATATAGAATTATTTTGAGGCAAGACTGAGGGGATTGAGAGAAGATTACCCTGGGACACTTATTGAATGCTGGACTAGAAATATTCAGTGCAGAACAAAAAAAACTCTACAGTCATGCGTATGTGACGTAGAGAATACTTCTGGGCACAATAAGGATAAGGTTAAAAATATCGTCCGCTGGAAATTTCGGAAAATGCGGATTTCGAAAAATTTATTCGAATTCTAGAATCAATTAGCAATTCTTCTTTTTGTCGGATTGTAAAGTAGGTTCTACATTCCGTCTAAAGGCTGGAGTTCATGTCTCTGCCTTCGGCCTGACCTTTGAGATTACCCTTTTCTCTTCCCTTGCGAGATAGACGTCTGTTTTGATCTCTTTCAACCCTTTTCATTCATTGGACTTCATTTAGCTCTTTCGAATCCCCCCCTTGAAGTTGTCTCCATGAAGTTGTCTCTAAATTTCGAATGTGGCAGCTAGACCCGCACGTAGGGCGAGCAGCATTTCGATGTTTTAAAAATATCAAACTGGGTAGCCAGTCAACTGAGAAAAAAGGGAATAAGAGTAGTGGTTTATCTTGATGATTTTCTCTTTGCGAATCAGCATCTACATCTCCTGAGACATCACCTCAAGGACACAGTAAGCTTTCTCATGCTCCTAGGATGGAAAGCAAAATTACAAAATTCAGCTTTGAAACCTAAAGACAGCTAGATTACCTGGGGATCATGTGGTGCCTCCGGACTGATCAAAGATTTCTTTCTGAAGCAAAGGCGCAAAGGATAATGCTATTTGTGGAGAAACTTATGATTTAGCAAAGATGGAGCTTGCATCAGGCGAAATAGCTTCTCGGAAGGCTGGAGTTTGCTTCCTTTGTTATTCCTCTGGGGAGACTATTTTGTACAAAAGAGCAACGAGCTGCCCATTCGCTTCAAATGATTTTTCCGAATCAACTATTTCCGATTCCCGATCAGATAAAACCAAACTTGCAGTAGTGAATGAACGATTTGATGAAAAATCGAAAATAATTCCAAAAATGCGTACTATGCATTTAAGAACAGATACAATCAACATAGGTTGGGGAGCCTAGTTGGGAAAAAAGCTGATGAGGGGTCAATAAAGTTTAGATCAGAAATGCTGGCATATAAACAAAAAAACAATGTGGGCAGTGTACATAACGGTATGATAATCATATGCTGCAAAAAAGCCTTATCTAATCATTTAGACATCAAGACAATGATAGCTTTTAATCGGAGGAAAGGAGGCACAAAGTTAACGGAAAAACTACTAAATTTTACTTCAAAACTAGATCTTTAATTGGAGGTTCACTTTATACCAGGAGTATATAATGTGGTAACAGACCGATTATCATCCAAAATGGATTCTCTAACGCATTGGCATTTGTCGACGAGATTAACAGACTGGCTTTTTAAGAAAAGGGGAGTTCCACAAGTAGGCTTGATGGCAACCGCACAATCAGCAGCCATTCCGACTTCACACACGGGTCAGAAAGTAACATTTGTGAACGCCTTTAGGCCATGTCTAATTCCATGGATGCTAAAACATCTGAATCTAGCGCAGGAGATGTTAATTTTAATTTTTCTGAGATGGGAGAAAGTCTTCTGGAAAGCAGATCTGAAGAATCGTTCACTGGGCCCTCTTTGGGAAACTCACAAACTTCCACAGAATCTTATCGAAATCGAAACCAACTCTCCTCCTGCAAACGTGCCGGACCCACGGTTGGAGGTTTGGTAGGTATGCGGTGAATTTTACAAACGAAAGGATGCACTGAAGAAAATATAGCATTACTGGAGTCATCGTGGTGCAAAAAAACTAAACGGACTTACTCTGCACCTTAGAATTTTTACATAGGGAAAAGAATATTTCCTACAGTAAAATATTGGTGCATGAATCAGTGGTTATAGCGAGATTTACAAATCCAACAAAAGGGGATGATATACTTCCTCACCCTATAGTAAAGCATATGAAAAAAGTCTTAGGTTCATCTCATCCTCCACAAACAAAAGCAAGGATATGGGATGTCAACGAATTAATTGGATGAGGATCAGCAGTTTCTTTATCACGTCTGACGGACAGCCTGCCGAAACGAAATTTTGAAGAAAGGATACTGGAAAGGCCAGATACTTTTTCCAAACATTATTTCAGAGAAGTGGAAATACCAGTTGCTTATTCACGAAAGAAGAATATAGTTCAGCATTCTTTCGATCCTCTTTAAAATCTTGTTCTTAGAGTTTTTAATTAATTAGATTAAGCGAAGAGAGGCCTGACCTGATTTGATTTCTTCCCTACTTAAACACACTGAAGTCCGCCCTACGTGCCGGCCTAGCCAGTACAGTCGAACATTTGAGACCACTTCAAGAGGGGGTTCAACATAGCTAAAGTTCAGTCAGAAGAATGAAAAGGGTTGAAAGAAAGCAAAATACACGTCTATCTAGCGAGGGAAGAGGAAAGGGTAATCTCGAAGGTCAGGCCTTGGCAAGACCAGAAATAATAGTTTGTACATTTCGGGTAAAAACATAGTTGTTTTTTTTTTCATTTTAGAAGAAATACCAGAAAATACTAGATATTAAATATTTTCATAGAAAACCAAACAATATCTTATACAGACATATTTATATATCAAATGCTCACTCTACACCTAGTATGCTTTTCATAAAACACCAGATAAATCCTAAATAATAGATAAGTCTTCCGGTTTTCACTTTTAACAAAACTGCTTGCAGCTTCTGAACTGCGCAACGAATACATTATAAAAAAAACAAGCACAACATTTCGTACCTACACGAAATAATTTTGGATTTGTTACAAGTTATGTACCAATACCGAATCTCTTAGGATTGAAATCTTTATGCAAGCATGATTCGGACAGAGGAGGATTTTCCACTTCCACCTTAACTCTATGTACTTTCTATTTCTCAAATTCGTACAAATTTCGTATCAATATCAATATTTTTTAATTCTCTTCATAGTATCACACACATGCTGGATTCTATAGGAATAAATTCATATTAAATACGTCCTCATTTCGGACAAACATAGAGTTTGGAAAAAATAGCAATTAGGATAGAATGCAGATTACGTCAGACAAGTTGTTATTTGCGGAACGCTTACAAATGGTTTTCAAAAATTGAAGATATATTATAGTATTATATTTACCAATCGAGTTAAGGATAACTGCCAAGGATGAGACCAGAGTATAGACGATTTTCATTTTTTGCAAGTAGAGAAAAAACTGATTATTTTATGAATGAAGAATTTTATGAATAGTGTAACGAATGATTATTCTGGTGCTTTATTCGAAAATATAATGTATATTGCAGTCGCTATCTCGTTGAATATACGGGCCTCGGCCTTGTCTTTATGAGATATTTATATTTCATAAATCAATGTAAAGAATAAAATTTAGTTACCTCAACCGTGGTTTGGGAAAAATAAAGCGAATAATTCGAATCAAACTTCAATAAAGATATGAATATAAACTGAAATTTTTGAAAACTATTCAAAAAAGTTTCATGTCTTTTATACTAGGTATCATAGTGGAAAATAATTTTTTTTTAAATATTTGTTTTTAAAGGAATTTTGCACGAACAAAGAAAGTGAGTTACGTCACTGTTTACCAAGTTTCAGATTTAAGGTAGTAGTTGTGCTTCCACTGATATAAAAAACTCGCTGCGAATTCTATCTCGGGTGTTTCCACTTTATTAGTATTTACAATTTTATGGTATTCATTTGATGAGATCTTTGCTTCCTCATTATGATTGATTAGCAAATGTTTGCTTCCTTATAGAGAAAGTCAAAACAACAAAATACAAATATACCAATCAAAACTTCTCCAATCAGTGAGTCTTTTCTATTCTTGCATGAACTTTGAATTATTTTAATGAAACAAGTTTTTCTGTACAAAACATATGTTTTAAATTGTACGTATGTCCATCATGACTTCCTTGATATTCAATACAATGTATTGATATTCTAGATCAATTGATTTGCCTCGAATTAATAAATCTTTTGATCTTTTGAATTAGATCAATTACAATCGGTCATGGCTTGTCCATCTCCTCCAGAAATGTGGACCAGGCTAAAAACCATTCATGGACAACGATCTGCTGTCAATAAGGTAATGTTGAAACAACACATTTTCAATTATTATATTTCTGAAACTGATAATATTGCGCATCATTAGAGTAATATTGAGTCAATGTCAAAAGCACTTGCTGATGTTGGAGAAGAAGTCAAGGATATTGATAAAGTTTCCACGGTTCTAGGTAGTTTGCCAGCCAAGTATGGTGGATTTATTACCGCTTGGGATTCGTACGATGAAACGAAGCAAGCGTTTTAAAATTCCACTGCAAGATTGCTGAAGGAAGAGCTTCGTTTAACACATGCTGATGAGGCATCTGATTTCAACATCAGGCTAATTCAGGTAATAACAGTAACGATTTCAATGGAAAATCTAGAAGTCAGAAGAATATTGAATGTTATTATTGTCACAAGAAAGGGTACTTCAAATCAGAGTGTCGAAAAAGGTAAGGAGATGCAGTAAGTAATAGTAATCAAAGTAGTAAGCAGGGGTCCCATTATCAAGCTTTGAGTGCTGAACTCAAGAATATTGCTGCAATAGGATGTGAAGATGACTGGTTAGCTGATAGAAATCTGTAGACCGGGATATTGTTGTTCAAATTGGGGACGATTCATTTATACATGCTGAAGGGGTTGGTTCAATCGAACTTATGGCTATGGTTATCGGTCATTGGGAACCACAAACACTTTAGAATGTGCTTCATGTGTCAAAACTGAAAAAGAATTATTTTCAATGGAGGCAGTAACATCTATGAATTTGAAGGTTACATTTAATGCCACGAAGGTTGAAGCATACGATGGATGATTAGTTGCTACAGGTATTAAACAATCAAATCAGTGTTTTAAGATTCTTTCCAAATAGTTGAAGAGGAACAAGCAAATATTGCATCAATGGATCCTGTTATGCTCTGGCACGCAAGGGTAGGTCACATTAATGCTAGTGATTTGAAAGAAATGGCTGATAAATGTCAAATACCTGGACTGAAAGTTGGAAATCTGGATGGATGGAACCTGGTGAGTACCTTCATTCTGATGTATGTGGCAAGATGTCTGATACATCATTAGGTGGGGCAGACTATTTCGTAGTTTTTAAAGATGATGATACTTCATATCGTTTCGTCTACTTCATGAAAAATGAGAGTGACGTATTCTCTAAGTTTCTTGAATGCAATAATGGAAAAGAATTTTATAATGATCAAATACATTGTTACTTCAAGGAGAATGGAATAATCTATAAGACAAGTACCCCGTATATGCCGGAACAAAATAGAAAAGCAGAACGTGAAATCAGAACGATGGTTGAAATTGCTAGAACTATTATTGTGAGTACTGATCTTCCTTCAAATGTTTGGGCAGAAGCAGTTAGTACAGCTGTTATCTTTTGAATCGTCGACCTTGCAAACTGAACAACGAGAAAACGCCTTACGAAAAATGGTTTCGGAAGGAACTGAATCTTACTTACGTGCGAAGATTTGGATCACTAGCATATGTTCACATTTCAAAGAAATTTGGGATCAAGTTTAATAGCAAATCGAAGAAGATGTACCTGGTATGATATGAAGGCTATAGGTCTAATTACAGATCGAGAAATTCAACCCGAGACAAAGTTGGAGCCACAAATTGATCAACAGAGACTAAAACTCGGAGATAGTGCGTCCCTTCAACGACCAGGTCGATATGGATGCGTTGCTTGTATAGCTACCATAGATGAACCTCAAACATTTAACGAAGCAATGGAAAGTGAACAAGCTGATCAATGGCGTCAAGGTATGAAAGAAGAAATGGCTTCATTAATGGAAAATGGAACCATTAACAAAAGGTCGTCGAGCAAATAGGCTGTAAATGGATTTTTAGGTAAAAGCATAACCCAGATGGTACTCTTGAGCGATTTAAAGCCAGGTTATGTGCTCAGAGATTTTCTCAAAAAGAAGGAATTGATTACAAGGAGACCTTTTCACCTGTAGTCAGATATGACTCAATTCGTGTGCTTCTTTCTCTAGGAACAGTGAAGAATCTTGAAATCAAACAATTTGATGTGAAGACAGCATTACTTAATGAAGATTTAGATGAAGAAATCTGCATGAAGCAACCAGAAGGTTACAGTTATCTGATTCCTGATTTAGTGTGTAGATCACAAAGACGTTTGTATAGTCGAAAGCAGGCGCAACGTTGCTGGAATACGAAATTTGTGGAATTTCTTACCAAATTTAATTTTAAGCAATTGGAAGCTGACAAATGTGTCTTCTGTGCAAAGCTCTAAGGAGAAGAAGTCTTCCTTAGGCTGTACGTTGATGATGGTCTCCTGATGAGTCGTAAAAATAATATAATTGACTTGATTTTGAAAAAATTAGGTTCTCATTCCGGAATTATGATTAGCAGCGGAAATTACTTCGTTGGTCTGGAAATCACTCGTGATAGGGA
Organism: Andricus curvator; assembly: GCA_932195095.1. NCBI lineage: Eukaryota > Metazoa > Arthropoda > Insecta > Hymenoptera > Cynipidae > Andricus > Andricus curvator. The sequence goes on from CAKNYM010050677.1 coordinate 201,646, forward strand.
ACAATGAAGTATCTTTGTCGGTCAGAGATGATACATCATAATTGAATTTGAAATTGATCGATTTTAATCGTTCTTGACTTAAAAATGCCCAACTGTTAAGGCATGCTGTACGAAAAAATTATAACTATATTTGAATCATTATGAACCTGTAATAAATTTCTTCCAAAAATATTTTCGTAAGAGGGCGAAAAGGAACGAAAAAAGACTGGATAGGGCATTGACGACAGATAGAAGCCTTTAGGAACGAAAGACATTACATTTTTATTATTATTTGTATTTGGAACATTCTACGCCGACTTCCAACAAACAATATTATATTTTAGCTTTACATTTGTTTTAATTGAGTTGATAGTGTGGAGAATTGTCGAAACGAGGGTTCACATTTTCTATTACATAATGCAATCTGATTGGGCGTAGATATCCTACTGGAGCTTCCGTGATTTCACTTCGGGTCATTTTGATAACTATGCCGCTTTCCATGTTTATTTTCACCCGTCTTTTGCCGCGAGTACCATAAAATCCAGCAAGAGTTTCAGTGGTCTCCAATATTGCAAATATGTCGCCACTAAATGTTGATAACACAATTTGCTCTCGGTTTGGAATTGGCAGAAATTTATTCCTTGCTACGGATAATGTAAGTCGTTCATCAGCAGGAAAAGTGTATCTTCGAAGTTCAAATAGCCGATGCAAATTTTTTTTGGAAATGAACCGAATGAATTCAAGTTCTTCAAGTTCATATCCAGATCCGTCAGAAGAAGGAAGCCTGGTAAGTGAAGCACTGCACCTGACAGGAGATCTGGACCTAGTACTAAGTGGTGATACGGCAGGAGGAGACTGCCTGTCCGGAGAAGAAGGTCTGGCAGGCGAATGAGACCTGCCAGGAGAAACAGCTAGGCCAGAAGGATGAGAAGGTTCGCAAAGAGGAATACCAGGAATCGGGTCGCCATTAGGTAAACAATCGAATGCTGAACTTAACCCTGCAAGAAGAAATAGAGAATAACATTTTTTACATTGATGTTATTTTTAAAGGCACGTTGGTATGTCATGGACTCCTTCTGGCAAAATTGAGGCGACAAATGCGAGAAGGAGATATATCATTATTTCGCAAGAGTGGGGGTGGACTAGCTGTTGGGTTTTGAGCGATATTCAGAAATCCCTCCCCCCCTCACATTCGCGAAATAATTCTATATCTTCTTTTTGCATATGGCACCTCAATTTCGAAGCAAAACTGAGGAGATTGAAAGAAGATTTCACATTTCGGACTAATTGAAATAGTGTTTGGAAAAAATATCAGTCAGGAGGGAATGCAGATTTCTTTGGACAAAATGGTATCTGAGGGAAGCTCAAAAATGTTTTTGATAATCTGCCTACTTCGTGGGTACATTCTCTTCGCGCGCTGCGCGCGTGGCTCGCGAGTATGAGCGCGCCTAGGATGATTATATTATTATATTATTATATATACAAATTTTTTATTATTTATTCAATATTGTTTCCTTAATTGGCATTAATCTTTATTTTCAGCTACCCTGAAATATGTATCATTTCAATAAATGTATAATTATTATTAAAACTCATAATGCGCAATGTGCTTTTTTCGTTTTTGAAAACAAATATATTTTGAGAGTGCAAATGTGTAGATCTTTTTCGGATGAACAATTTATGTTAAAAATTGTTTTTTTCGTATCTTGCATAGTTTGACCGCGAGCTGTTATCGAGCCTAAATAAAACAGATAGACATCTTCGTAAAACTCGGTTTTTCTGACTCAGGGTGTCTCGAAACGTGGAGATTTGATGAAAACCGACGAAGTCAAATTTTACATGAAACTTAAACCTTCTCATTAGGACAAGAAATAAAAAATTCAAGATATGCTATAGAATTATATTTACCAATAGAGTTGAGGATAACTGCCAAAGATGAGACCAGAGTAAAGATAATTCTCATTTTTTCCACGTATATAAAAAACTGATTAATGTATTATTGAAGAAGAAGAAGAAACATGCAAGAAACTAAAGAGAATATTATGCACTGAAGAACTTTTATCTTTTACCAAAAATTCCTTTCTTATCGCTTTTATTTGTTGTTCTTATCACTAATATTATGAGATTTTATTGCACATTCATTGCCATTCATAACAGTAATACTTTTTCTTTGAGATATTTTGCAATTGTTTAATCAATTTTCCGATTGACAAAAGAGTAATATTGAATTCTGTTGTTCTTCAAATTATTTTTCAACTTAAAATCACTACTGTTGACTGATTAGTGATTGAGGAAAAAGAATAGCTGAGAATGTTTCCAAACAAAATTTGAATATTAATAATGTTGCACCAACATTGAATTATGTAAATAAAATAATGTTACCAAAAGAACATTTAAAAAAATTTCAAGTTAAATTTAAAATTAAAGAAAAGTTTCAAAGAAAAAGGAACACAGAAAAAAAGGAAAGCAGAAACTTAGAAAAAAAAGGAATGCATGAACTCAAGAAAGAAGAATCGCTATAAAATTAAAAAAAAAGAAGGCATGAAAAATTTTTTAAATTTGAAATATATTATATTATTATATTCACCAATAGAGTTGAGGATATTCTGGTGCTCCATTTTTGTATATTCTTCCCTATGCATCCTCGCTCTGTCAAAACCTTTGCAGGTTTCCTCTCTGAGGCCTCTGATGAGTTTCTCGAGGCCTTCTAGACTACTTATTTGATGTTAGTAAGGGTCGACCAGGTAAAAGATTCAAATAATAGATGTTAAAGGTTGTCGGTATACTGGTCAAAAAAACGTCTTCATCAATAGACGTTTAAACTTTTCGCCCTTCGACGGAAGGCCTCTTCAGTAAACACAACTATGTACATAGCCTAAACTCTTTTCCTCTTTCATGATGTATTCTTTACCATATAAATTCAATGGAGAGAATCCGTGATAACTTTATGGAGCGAACCATGTCAAGTCAAAGAAAATAAAAAATTGTTTGCTTAAAACACATTTGTCAAAAATAGTGAAAGTTAAAAAAGAAAGTGATATTTTGGCTTCCATGGTGGCCTTGAAAGAATGTTATACTAAAAGTAAATATTGGTGGGCCATCACATTATTCTTTCGTAGGCCGACATAGCGAAGCGACATTTCATAAATATGGAGTAATAATATCGTTTAAAGCAAAGCGGTTGTACAAATAAGTTGAGTCATTATTCAAATAGTCCGCTGCGTATATATTGCGCATTTGACGTCACAGAGATAGGAGATCGGACTCTCTCTTACCATCTTATCGTGGGTACATACTGAAAATATTGTGTATAATATTCTAAAATTGAATAAAAATAATTGTTCCCGTTACAAATTTCACCTGTTATGTAAAAATGAGATAGTTATTTTTAAAGCAATTAATCAAAAAAGTTATAATAGTAGACAATTATGTCGTAAATTTAACAATTATTAGTACTATTAATCAAGTTCAAATATACAGTGCTGAGACCTTCTATGTCGGTTCTTTTGTTGACAGAGAATTTGTTCTTTGATTTATGGAACATTTCTCTAAACAGTCTTTGCCTTTCGTTAACCTCAGTACCTAAACTTTTAATATTATCAAAGTCAAAATGATGTTGCTTCCTATGAGAATGATAAACTAATTCTCATTCTAGACGACTCCACCCTGACCTCCTTCCAGGTGGTGTTCTCTGCCTACTCTTCTTGAGTAATTTCTCATTTTCCCCTTCCTCACCTAACTGGTCTCTAACCCTTTTATTATCCTCCGACTTCTCCTCTTCGCTACTGGAAGGGCCTGAAACGAAAGTTGCCGAAAGGGTATGTGTGGACAATGCAAGAAGCGAGGAAAGAACATGAGAAAGGAAGAGCGATGGGAGGCATGGAGTCAGGGGTTAAAAAGGAGCTGATGGGAAATGAAAAAGTGGAAGAGCGAGAAAAAAAACGGGAAGACGTGATGGTGAAAAGAATAAAGGTAGAAAAAGAAAAGGGTGGCGATCGTCTGTGTGTACAGAAGGAGAGAAGAGGATGGATGGACCGTATTAAGGGAATGGATGAAGGAAAGGAATAAAGAGTTGGTCTTGATAGGAGGAGACTTAAACGCGTGGACATAAGAGTTGGGGGGGGGGGGGGGGCGAGGAGATATGGGATAAGGAAAGCGAAACTTTTCGAAGAAATTCCAAGCACAGGGAGATAGATCGGGAGCGTAAATCCCTTTGGACCTGTTAGGAGAGGAGCGGTGGTTTATATGCAACGGAAATAAAAGGGGAGATCAAGAAGGGGAAGTGACTTTTATAGGTAAAGGGGAGGCAGTGATGGATTATATTCTAGTAGAAGAAAGAATTAGGAAGAGAATGGATAAAGTGGAAGTAGGTAATGAAATAGGCTCAGAACACTTCCCGCTAATAGCGACATTGAAATGTTCAGGATGGAAGCGGCATAGCGAAAAAAGGGAAAGAATTGGCGAAAGGAAAGTAAAAATGGGTAGATGGGGGGGGGGATGAATTAAGAGAATCTGAAGAAAGAATGGAGAACGAGAAGATTAGAGGATTGGAAGGGGAAGACGTGGACGCGCGCCTCGAAAAGCTGAAAGAACTAACAGAGAGGAAAAAAGAAGAGGTAAGGCTAAGAGAAGAGGAGGAGGGAATGAAGAGGGGATGGTGGGACGCAGAATGTAAGGAGAGTAAAGATAGAATGAAGCAAAATGTAAAAAAGTGGAGAAAAGGGGAGATAAGGAATCGGGAATATAAGAGGAGAAATAGAGAACATGAAAAATTTTTGAGTGATAAAAGACAGTTAGAGAAAAGTAGGTATATGAAAGAGGTGGAAAAATCAATCAGGGGAGGGAGCGAATGGGAGGTAATCAATAGGGAACGAGGAGGAAGGAAGGGCATCAATGAAGAAATCGAGATGGATGAGTGGACCCCGTACTTTGAGCGACTCTTGGGAGGAGTGGAAAGTAAGGTGTTAGGTGAGAAGAGGAAGATAATAGAAGAAGAAGATGATAGCAATAACGGGATAAGTAGGGAGGAATTGAATAGAGCGATCGGGAGGCTTAAAAGAAGCAAGGCAACAGGTGAGGACGATATTGAGAACGAGGCTTTGAGGTCTGGAGGAGAAGGGGTGAGAAAGGAAATGTGGGAGGTATGCAAACAGGTTTGGAGAGGAGAGGGATGGCCTAAGGAATGGGGGACAGGGTTGGTGGTGCCGATAATTAAGAAAGGAGATGGCAAGAAGGTGAAGGAGTGTAGAGAAATCACGCTCATGTCGGTGGGCTACAAAATATATACGGAGATTCTGAGAAAGAGACTAGAAAGGCAGGTGGAAGAGAAAGGGATTATTCCACACAATCAGACGGGCTTCAGGAAAGGGATGGGAATAGTAGACAACATCTACGTATTGAATTATTCAGTGAATAGGAACTTAGGGACGAAGAAAGGGAAGTTAGTGGCCTTATTTGTAGACTTTAAAGCGGTATTTGACTCGGTAAAGAGGAAGGTGTTATGGCACGTTATGAAAGAGAGGGGGATGGATGAAGGGTTGGTCGAGAGGATAAAAGAGATATTCGAAGAGACTAAGATAAGGGTGAGGATTGGGAAACAAAAGGGGAAATTTTTTGGAGTGGAAGGGGGCTCAGGCAAGGGTGCCCACTGAGCCCACTACTATTCAGTATCTTGTTGGCAGATCTAGAGGAGAAACTGGAGAAGGAAGGAAAAGGGGGATCGGTTTTGGGAAATAGCAAGGTATATTCATTAGCGTATGCAGACGATATAGTCTTATTAGCGGATGACGAGAGAGGGATGAGTCTCATAATGAGAGTGTTTGAGGAGTTTGTGAGAATTAAAGTCTTAACGGCAAATGTAAATAAGACGAAGGTGATGATTTTTAGGAAGAGAAGGACAAAGGTACAATGTGAATGGAAGATGTACGGGGAGAAAGTGGAACAGGTCGAGGAATTTAGTTATCTACGCTTCTGGTTTCAGTCGAAAGGAGCGGCTGAATTGCAGGTGAGGAGAAGAATAGAATATGCGACTAAAGTAATGGGGCAGGTGTGGGGCATAGGGAAGAGAAGGTTTAAAGATGACTGGAAGATGAGACTGTCGATGTTTAATGCGTTAGTGTGGTCAGTCCTAAGTTATGGAGTGGAGATCTGGGGATCGAAGGAACAGAAGAGGGTGGAAAGTATGCAGGAGAGATTCTTGAGATGGGTAATGGGAGTGCGCTGGAGCTGTCCAGGATATATGTTGAGGGAGGAATTAAGTAGAGGTAAAATGGTTATTAGACAAATGAAGAGAGCATGAAACTTTGAGGAGAAACTAAAGAGGGGGGAGGGAAGCAGGATAGCACAAGCTTGTCTAGGGAAAGTAGTAAACAAAGAGACTAGGGGTAACACAGAAGGATCAAGGTTGGATGAAGAGAGACAACAGAGGAAGAGAGAATGCGATATAAGAGCAGATGTCAGAGTATGGAAAGAGTTAGAGAATGAACTGATAATCAGGGAGGGGGAGGAAAGATGGAAAAAATCGTTTATGCTTTTCTCCCATGCATTGAAATGCAAAAGTCAGCCGTCCTGATCGGAGCGCCAACTGTCGGATTAGTTCACTGGCCCGGATGCTAAGAAAATTTACTACTACATACACCTACATGGTCGATGCATAGGGCTGCTGATGTTGACCCTCCTTAGGTCATGTATTGCTCTCCAATGTGTTGCATTGTAATTCTTAATGTGTGCGTTCATAAAGTTGCCAAGATGGAGACAAGGTATACCGTTCCGTCAAATGTACTGCCGTTTATCACAGCTTAAACAATAGTTTCATTACATAAATACCAACATACAAATCTTTCTACAGGTATGAAATTATTTTCTTACACGGAGAAAAATAGAAGGTCATTTTAGCCATCTAGATGTGCAGACAGACTTTATTGCAGGGTCAACTATAGGACAGCCCTTGAATATGGCTAAAGCGACTATCTCTAGAAGGTTAAAACAAGAGGTTCAAATCGATCATCTCAGAGTGTCGACTTGGTCATCTAGGACGGTCGACTCAAGCGTCATAGAGAGCCGAACCGATCATGAGAGATGGCGGAACTGATCATTATCATTATCAATTTTTATTTATTGCCCTTCTCCTACTTATTCCAGTCTCTCTCTTATAAGAGACTGGAAATTATAAAATTAAGTGGAACCTATAAAACCTGAACATCTATATGAAATACATGAATTCTAAAAGCATTTTTTATTCTTTGTGGAGAGTGAGGTGTATGAGACATAATTTTATATGCAAAAACAGTGCACATTGACAATATATTTTTTGGAGCACGAAAGGCACACGGCACGGTGTCACACTGAATCGTAAGGTTTCAAACATTGAAGTGAATTCAGAAACCAATATCCCACATTTCGTTACTTTCTGCATCATCAATAAATGCTGAAATTTCTTGCACGTTTCCAGTTTGAAACCACACGGTGACAACAAATTGATAGCTGAACGTCCAGTTACGCCTTTATCCCAAATGCCTTGAAAGCATCAAATTTGACGTTGAAAATTCCAAAGAATAAACTTAATTCACTTTCAATCATGTTCTCTCTTATGCACTTCACTCTCCACGCATATTCGAAATATCAAAAAGCAGTTTAAACTTTTTAAAAATATGTTTAAGTTCAATAAACAGCAAATGTGACGCTGAACGGCTCAATGACATTCACTCACTCCGAAATTGCTCTGAACCACGGTGCTTCCAACTCTCGTTCCTTTCACACTGCATCCATCGCGTCGACAACCGGATTGGTTGAGGTTGGCGCGCTTATTTGAAATGAATAAATGTGTAAAGCAATTTTAAACAGCAAATAATAAGAATAAAGTTATTAAAATTAACACTTTGCTCACAAGAAGGACTTGTGCAGTGAAATTTAAATTATTTATCAGATTTTAAATGAACACGCCAACGGTAACTATTCAGGTTGGCTCTCCGCGATTCGTCTCGACTCGAGATCTTTGATAGATACTTCCGTTCCTCTATCAAAATCTGGCTAATGACTAATGTTATTTTTAACTTCGAAGAATTCAAAATAATTCGATTCATAAAACTTCAAAACAATTCAAGTCAAATTCAAAAGAACGGAAATAAATTTGAAAAAATTTAAAAAATAAAAAAAATATAATTGATTTCAGTAAGTTTGAAATTAGTTTAGAAAAATATAAGGGAATTTAAAAGAAATTGATAAAATGTGTAAGAATTCAAAGTGAGTTTGAAAGACTTCATTATGAATTAAACAAAAAGTAAAAATTTCACAAAAATCCACTGGTCTGAGTAGAATCGAGGTGAATTTAGAAACTAGTTGAATTTTCAACCAAAAAAGACAAATTTTCAAGCAAATAGTTGAATTTTGAACTTAAAAATATCAATTTTCAACCAGAAATAGAATTGTTAAATTGTCAGTTCCAAAAAAATAATTTTCCACCAAACTGATGAATTTAGAATTTAGAGTTAACAAAATTAATTTTCCGCCAAACTTATGAATTTTAAACTAAAATACTGACTCTCCAAACTGGAATAGTAAAATTTTAAGCAAAAAAGATCCATTTTCAACTAAAATGATTAACCTGTACTGCAATAGTTGAATTTTCAACCAAAACGATGAATTTTCAACTAAAAAGATAAATTTTTTACCAAAACTGCTTGAGTAAAAGAATTTTCAGTTCAAAATTTAATTTTCAACCAAAGAGAAGACTCTTCAACCAAAAACATTAATTTTTAACAAAGTATGTAGTTAAAATTTTAATAAAGTCATTAAATTTTCCACGAAAAAGGATAACTTTTTAATAAAATTGATGAATTTTCATCAGAATAATTAAATTTTCCACCAAATAGTTGAATTTCAAACAACCAAATTTTAACCAAGAAACATTTTTTAGTCAAGAAAGAAAAAAAATTTTAGCCATATCGTTAAATTTTCAACAAAAAATTTGAATTTTCAACAAAATAGTTAAAAAACTAAAATGATGAATCTTCAATAAAAAATATATATTCCTAACCAAGTAGTTGAATTTTTAACTAAAAAAAGAGAACTTTTGAACAAAAAATGGAATAGTTAAATTAAAAAAAAAAAAATTATTTTCGAACCAAAAATATAATAGTTGATATTTCTACGAAAAAATTTTAATATTAAATAAAAAATAGTTAAATTCAAGCAAGGAAGAAAAATTTACCAAAAGACTTTAATTTTCAATCAAGAAAGATTTTTCAATCAAAAAGAAAGTAAAATTTCAACCAAATTATTGAACTCACAAAATAGTTGAATTTTAACGAAAATATGAATTTTCTATCAAAATAGTTGAATTTTCAACCGAAAAAGACGAATTTACAACAATAATTAAATTTTCCACCAAATAGTTGAATTTTTAACCAAGAAACATTTTTTAGCCAAGAAAGAATTTTTTTTAACCAGATCGTTACATTTTCAACAAAGAAGTTATTTTTCAACCAGAGTTAAATGTTCAACCCAAGAACTGAAATTTTCAACAAAAAAAATTGAATTTTCAGCCCGAAAGGATAAATTTTTAACCAAATAGTTGAATTTTGAACACAAATTATGATTTTTCAACCAAAAGTCGAATAATTAAATTTTCAGTTGAAAAGAATACTTTTCCATAAAAAAAAGAACAAATTTTCAACAAAATAGTAAAATTCTCAACCAAACAGGGTAAATTTTCATCAAAAAGTTGCATTTTTAACCAAAAAAGATTAAATTTCGACCAAAAGAGATGAATTTCCAAACTAAAAAGACGAATTTTCAACTGAAAAGATCACTTTTATACCAAAACTGCAATAGTCAAATTTTCAGTTAAAAAATTTAATTTTTAACCGAATAAGATAAAGTAGATTTTCAAAATATATAAATTACCATAACTACCCTACACTTTCATCAAATATATCAATAGTGTAGGTCAATCGATTCGCCTCGATCCAAGGAATCTTTTATATTGTTGCATCAACTTTGAATTATGTTGTTGAAAAAAGTTTTACTATGAAAGACCGATTTTCAAAATATATAAATTTCCATAACTTCCCTAATCTTTAATAAAATATATTAATATTGTAGGTCAATCGATGCGTCTCGAACCAAGGAATCTTTTATATTCTTGCATCAACTTTGAATTGTGCTAATCAAAAACGTTTTACTATAAAAGACCGATTTTTAAAATATATAAATTACCATAACTTCCCTACTCTTCAATAAAATGTTTTAATATTATAGGTCAATCGATTCTTCTCAAACCAAGGAATCTTTTATATTGTTGCATCAACTTTGAATTATGTTAATGAAAAAAGTTTTACTATAAAATACCGCTTTTCAAAATATATAAATTTCCATAACTTCCCTAATCTTTAATAAAATATATTAATATTGTAGGTCAATCGATGCGTCTCGAACCAAGGAATCTTTTATATTCTTGCATCAACTTTGTATTATGTTAATGAAAAAAGTTTTACTATAAAAGACCGATTTTCAAAGTATATAAATTTCCATAACTTCCCTACTCTTCAATAAAATGTTTTAATATTATCGGTCAATCGATTCTTCTCAAACCAAGGAATCTTTTATATTGTTGCATCAACTTTGAATTATCTTAATGAAAAAAGTTTTACTATAAAAGACCGATTTTCAAAATATATAAATTTCCATAACTTCCCTAATCT
>CAKNYM010050678.1:0-83477 GCA_932195095.1 Andricus curvator
GAGGACGCGCTACGTAGTGGTGATAGGAAACCCACCGAGTAGTTTAAACAAATACTAATACAAAAAAATTACACAAACAAACAAATTGATAAAGCAATAAGAAAATACACTCAAAAAAACGAGTCAACACAACCTACTAAAAAAAGAGAGAGAAAAACGACCACCATCCTACCCTACATTCAAGGTATCACAGAACAAATAGGAAGAATTCTCAACAAACACAACATGCAAACCATATTTAAACCATCTGCGGAAATGGGACAACTTCCAAACAACCTTAAAGATAAAAAGGCACCTCTCAGTGATCCTAGAGTAGATAAAACCCTTTGTTCTTGTGGCAAAGTCTATATTGGAGAAACCGGGAGAGTGGTGAGCCAACGTGTGAAGGAACATGAGAGTAAAGTCAGGCTAGAATATTCCACGCAATCAGCACCATCTGAGCATCATATTAAAACAGGACATACAATTTTATTTGAGAAAACAACCGTCATCACCCAAACGTACAATTTATTTCCAAGAAAACATAGAGAAGCAATCAAAATCTTAAAACACCCTAATAACAGCAATAGGGACAATGGATATGATAGCAGTCCGATTTAGCTTTCCGTCCTCCCGGGTTTTTAAAAAAAGACTTCATTGGCCAATCAAGTTTGACCAATCTTAACGATTGGGTCCTCTGGCCAATCACAGGCATCGTGGAACAACATATAGACAATAAGAACAACATAACCTGAAACTTCAGTTTCAGGTTAGCCCTGAAGAAGTGAACTGCAATGTTCACAACACGTCGGCAAGATTCGTAGTTTTGCACACGATTGAAACCCGAAAAACCTCCTTCAAATTTATTATAATGAATTATCGTGAAAGCATCAAATCTATAATTGAATTTTCTGTTGAACTAAGCAATTTTTAACCAAAAAAGAAAAAAACGAATTTTCATCCAGATAATTAGAATTCTCAAATGAAGACATTAATTTGCAAACTAAAATGACAAATTATTAATAACAAAAAAATTAATTCTCCACCACATAGTTTTAGTTTTTAACCAAAGAGATGAATATTCAAATAATATCCTGAATTTAAAAAAATGATATTCTGTACCTTTTTTAGTTTGAATTGCAACTATTCGGTTGAAAAATCAGGTTCTTAGTTGAAAATTCGTCTTTTTTAGTGGAAGACGAATCTTCTTGGTTGCAAATTAAAACTATGGTTCCAAATGCTACAACTTGGTTGTTAGTTGAACTACGTTCAAAATGTATCTTGTTGTTGTTGAAGCTTTATGATTATTTGAATATTCATCTCTTTGGTTAAAATTTGAACTATTTTTTAGCAATTAATTTTTTTTATCAATGGTTTGGCATTTTAGTTTGCAAATCAACCAAAGTGAATTTTCTTATTAGGATGAAGAGATTTTAAGTAATGAGAAGGTTAGTTCGAAAAATGAGTCAGTTCAATGTATATTAATAATTTATTTCAAAGTTGAACGTAATTTACATAATAAACAGGGTGATACAATATTAATATTTGAGCCGAAAGAACTACAAGGTACGCTAAAAGTAGGTAGTTTAGTATTCGTTTGGTGCTCAAACTCCCCTGTCTCGAAATTGTTAGTTTCTAATGATTAATTATTACGTTCAGAAAGACGTGAATTTAAAATTTTAAAGGCTACAAACTGAAATTTTGAATTGAATTTGAATACACAACGTTTCTTAAAAAGGCAATCATAATATGTATCGCATGGATCAACGTAGGAACACCAACAAATACAAGTCATTTGCTCACAACCCACTTCATTTTTATAAACAAATTAGGTGAAAAAATTATCAAACACCGAAACTAGATATGAACAATTTTGTTGTTGCTAAAGCTACTTTCAGTTATTGTCCGAGTGACAATAACAATACAACCGACTCCCGGTTTAGGAGCAGTGTCGAGGGTTGCCTGCCAATAGCCTTGTTCCTAAATAAACAGTATCAAAACGTAAACAGCTATGGCCCCCTGAACCGTTTCCAATTGGAATGCATAGTATTGCTTAATATACTCACCTGAGTACGCGCACACTGCGGTCCTTTCGAGGCGAGAGTCGTAATCATCTTTTGCCCCTTGAGCTAAGAAATTGCGTGGGCCAGCAACTCTAAGAATACCTAAACCGCGAGTTTCTAAACTGATATTCGCGTGTGAAGAAAAACCAAAAGCATCTTCACAATCGGACCTTATGTCCAACCATTTGCATTTTCTGACAAGAAGCGTCTTTCTTCATTAGTAAGTTCCCTAATCGGGTATTGACCTGACATACCCATTGCCGCCATAGTACCACGTACATCTAAATATACTCTACGAAGCTCATCATCGATATAAACTCCAACGAATTCACCATTCCTGTTTTTTTGTACTGAATATGTCTTTCTTACTTGGAACGGTTCATACAAATTTCTTGTTATAAAGCCATGATTTGTTCGCTCTATGATAGTTTCCGCCAGGTAGTATAGTACTTTATTATCAGGAAACGTGAAGGGGGTTGATCGAAGACCTTTCAGAGTTTTAGGATGTCTGCTCGACACATTACCCTGAAAACTTGATTCTGTAAGATGAAATAAAAATTGATGAATTTTACAAAATAATTATAATTCAGAGTATTTGGGTGATTCTCTCGAGATCATCATTTTACAGGGAAGATTTGAAAAACAAAATATTTGTTCTTAGGGGCAGTCCATATTCAATGCAATATAAAAAATACTAGAGACAAATACTTCAAGTAAAAATCAAATTTTGTATTCTAAATTATAATTTTTCTAGCTGGAAAATGGAAGGGAAAAGTTCTGTCGCACCCTATCCCTTTCCCAGCTTCATTATTTCTTCATAAAAATTGTCAGAATCATTCTATTTCGAAATTTATGATCAAAAAGTCTTTGCTATTCATGCGTCAACTTTGAATTAAGTTTATGAAAAAACTTTTTATGTTTGGAACAGATGTTTCAAATATTATAAATAACCATGACTTCCTTACTCTTAAATAAAGTGTATTATTATTATAGGTTAATTGATTCGCGCCGAACCAAGGAATCTTTTATATTCTTGCATCAACTTTGAATTATATTATTGAAAATTTTTTAACTACAACAAACCGATTTTCAAAATATATAAATTACCATGACTTCCCTACTCTTTAAGAAAATGTATTAATATTATAGCTCAACCGATTCGTCCCGAACCAACGAATTCTTTCTGTACTTGCATCAACTTTGAATTATATTAATGAAAAAAGTTTCACTATAAAAAACCAATTTTCAAAATATGTCAATTACAATAACTTCCTTACTCTTTAATAAAATGTATTCATATCATAAGTCAAACGAATAGTCTCGAACCAAGGAATCTTTTATATGGTTGCATCAACTTTGAATTATGCTAATGAAAAAAGTTTTGCTATAAAAACCCGATTTTTAAAATATTATTGAGTGCCACAAAAAAATGCAATGAATATTTTTAGAAATCCTTTGGTCAGTTTCAAGATATTAGTGGTGAAAATAAACCCTCCAAATTTCATCAATTTATCCGTAAGTGTTTTTAAGTCACCGTGTTCACAAAAACTGTGACACACACACACATACATCCACATACCCACACACGCATGCGGACAATTCCTTAGAACATTGTATTAGACGTTTTTAAATTGAGAAATGTTTAATTAAATGAGTTTTAAAATGTTGGAAAATGTTACCATTACAAAGCTTTTTCTATGAGGAAGCGATAATAGAGTTTTCAAGGAAATAGTTCAATGATCGAAAACAAAAGATTTTCTATCGATAAGAAACGACCTCCCAACTTCTAGTGACTATACGGTTGCATTAGCAACCAAATATTTGAACTTTCAGAAAATAAAATAATTTTCAACCAAGAAAGATGACTTTTCAACCATAAAAGATGAATTTGCAATCCAAAGGGATGAATTTTGCTTGCTCATAGGGGAAGCTTTGTAATGGTAACATTTTTCAAAAATTTTGAATTAATTTAATTGAACCTACCTCAATTTGAAAATGTCTAATACAATGTTCCAAGCAATTGTCCAGATGTGTGTGTGGATGTGTGTCTGTGAGGATGTGTGGATGTCACACTTTTTTGTGAACACGATAACTTGAAAACGATTGCAGATTAATTGATGAAATTTGGAGGGCCTATAATATAAATACATTTTATTAAATTAGGGAAGTTATGATAATTTATATATTTTGAAAATCGATTTTTCATAGTAAAAGTTTTCTAATTAGCATAATTCAAAGTTGATGCAAGAATATAAAAGATTCTTATGTTTGAGACGAATCGATTGATCTATAATATTAATACATTTTATTGAAGAGTAAGGAAGCTATGGTAATGCATAATATTTGAAAATAAGTTTTTTTTTATAGTAAAACTTTTTTCTTCAACATAATTCAAAGTTGATGCAAGAATATAAAACATTCCTTGGTTTAAGACGAATCTTTTGACCTAATATTAATACATTTTATTAAAGAGTACGGAAGTTATGGTAATTTATATATTTCTAAAATCAGTGTTGAATAGTAAAACTTTCCTTACTAACATAATTCAAAGTTGATGCAAGAACAGAAAAGATGCGTTGATTCGAGACGAATCATTTGACCTATAATATCAATATATGATCCAGCAGTAGATAATCATTAATTATAAGCACACATATAAACAAAATAATTAATTTAATGTAATTTATAGTTGAGACACGATACCTTTCAATTTTTCTAAAATTAGAATTGATTATTTTACTTACGTTGGCGCTTATAAGTATTGATTATCTACTGTTGGATCATTATCTACTGTAGGATGGTCTCTTCTGTCTTGTTTTATTCAGGTGAGTAAATAATGTCTTGTAACTAAAATGAATTGATGAAAAATTACTATTCTATTATTTAAATAATCAACTAATGGTATACGAACCTTTTTCCTAGTGGAAAATTTTTATTTGAAAATATTTGAAAGGATTAAAAGATTATTTGAAAGGATTGAAAGATTTGAAAGGTCAGTATATTAAAAATTATTCGTCTATTTAATGGTGCGTAGTTTCAGGCAGTTGTCGGGTCAAGAATGGGATCGCCGGAAAAAATTTTTCTATCATTTCAAAAATTGAAATGATATTACGAGTCAGGTCTCATACAAGGAAAAACATTCTTTTTTATGGAAAAAAATTTCAAACGTCCAAAAAGAATTATTTTAAGAATAGTTATTCTGATTAAAATTTTTCAATCTCCCTTCTTAGATTTTTCTTTAAATCATAGAATTTTAGTATAGCTAATTTTTTTAAGTAAAACATTCTATATAACTCTGTTGTTTCCAGTTTCAAATATGGCAATAATCTTTAAATATGGTTACTTCTTTCAAAAATTTTTTGCTTAAGAAAATTGCTTTAAAGATTTGAAAAATGGAAAACATATTCAAAATTGGAAATAGTAGAGTTGTAAAGCATATTTTTCGTCAAAAAATATTTCATCATTTATTCAAATTCAACTATGTTCCAAGAATTAATAAGAAGCGATAGCAATAATATTATTTTGTTCTATATTAATTGAATTAGGATTATATTACTAAATTAAAATTTGTTTTTTAATAACTTTCACAAAGTTCGAGCATCTGGAACTGATTAATAATAATTAACTGGTTCTTTCTTAATTGTTGTAAATGCTTTCCATAGTGTTCTTTAAAAATTATTTTTTCAAATTACTGTATACACGACGGCTACGATTTTTAATCAATGAATTTGTATTATAAATTTGTTGACTAAGAATTGTATCAATCAAACTCTGAAAAAGTCAAGGGAATCCTGAAAAAAATAACGTCAAGGTAATGCGCTATACATTGATAGCAATAATGTTTATAATGATATCTTCGACTTTTGTCGTTAAAAACCAATGAAACGCAGAAATAGATTTTTTCACGAAAGGTCTAATCGATTTTTCAAAATTTCGTCTCGAATTGTTTCCGTATCCTTCTTCGACTAATTTTTTATGAAGAATTCAGCACTTCGGATAATATATTCTGCGAAAATTTTAAAGTAAATCTGTCTTTGCTTCAGAATGGATGTTTTAAATTTCTGATGTGATCAGAAGATTTTTCGATTGCATATGGATACAAATGAAGGCAAATTGTTGTTTGCAGAAAAAAAAATCAGTCTAAGGATATAGATATTAGATATATACACATAATAAAGATTGTCATTATATTTACCAATAGAATTAAAGATGATCACCAAAGTGACGACCAGCGTATAAGCGTTCATCATTGTTTCCAAAGTAGAGAAGAAATTGAAGACAGTATATTAGGCTATATATACTACAGTCGTTATCATCTAGATCATCAAAATCAAACTTGTCCTTCTGAGATATTTTTACTTTATTAGTCGCTCACAAAAAAGAAAAACTAATACCTTCTCATTGGTATGTGAATGTAAAAAAAATATTGACTAAATTCGTTAAAATTGATATCGCCATACACGCTTCTGTTGGAAAAATTAGAATGACGCATATCATTCTTTCGCAGATTTTATGAATTGTTTGAAAATTTTTTGAGGCAATTTATAATTAAATTAGAAGTAAATAAGAATACAAACGCTCGAAAATGTATTTGTATTTGTAATTATCAAAAATATTAAATATTAACTATCGCGCGTCACACATTATTATCTGGAAGTGTTCCCAAGGCTGGTTTTGAAACTGCATAGAGACGGCTTATACAGTTTGCCTACCTATACAATTATATTGTGTTTGGTTTATAAAATGATTTGAGATTCTTAAGGTTAATTATCATTTATGTTACACATGTCTGAAAAACAAATTCCTACACGTCTTTGTTTGATATTGTGATTTTTCATATACACTCAACTCTTAATATAAGACCGGTTTCGGGCATGGCTTGCCTTGGCTTTGTTCCTAAATCGGAGGAATCCAAACGTAAACAGGCAGGGCTGCATCCTCTCATCACGAAACTTCAGAGGCCACCAGTTCTATGAACGGCGTAAGCCAGAGGGACTTATATTAGGAGTTGAGTATAATGAATTATATTAGCCAATAATATTAGCATTATTTGTTCAATTTACTACATTTGAAATTTGAATTTAAGTTTCACATTAACTTGGCTCAACTAGACCCAAAACAGTGGCTAGCCGACTCTATTGTTGCCCCCCCCCCCCCCCCTCAGACTCAGGTAGGCCCTACAATTTTTCAATCGATACAAGCCTCCTGTCCGGTCCGGATGGCATGTACCCGGTCTTCTTACAGAAGGCTAAAGAGACAATTATAGGGCCGCTCGTGACCCTTGCTAGGGCTAGTCTGACACTGGGACGTGTCCTGACGGCTAGGAGAGGTACGCGAGTAGTTTTCATTCCGAAAGCAGGCAGGATCGTTTATACTTCTCCCAAGGATTTCCGTCCCATCAGCCTCACATCTTTTCTACTAGAAAAGGGTAGAAAGGCTTGTGGATGGAAATATCCGGGATAAGGTCCGGTCAAGTAGAGCACCTAACAAGGAGCAACACACCTATAGAGCTGGTCAATTGACTGAAATGGGCCTAAGTGGAGCAGTAAACCTAATACAAGGACAACTGAAGAAGAAAGGCTTCGCGATTGGAATCTTTATGGATGTCGAAGGAGCCTTTAACCACACTTCTAGAGTGGTGATCATGGCGGCCATGATTGCACATGGTCTGCCATCTGCAGCCATGCAATGGACCTATCATATTTTGGGCAACAGGAACCTAACAATGACTAAGGGTGATACCACTTTCTGTGGAAATGTTGATGTTGAATGTCTACAGGGCGGCGCTTTATCACTCCTGCTGTGGTGCTTGTAATTGGATGAACTACTTCACCTAATCACGAGTCAGAGCTACCATGCTATAGGCTACGAAGACGACATACTAGTCATCGTGCGCGGCCAGCTTCTGGATTCGCTCTTTGGTGGAATGCAGCAAGCATTGGAGATAGTAGATTCCTTGTAGAAGAAAAGCGGCTTATTGGTCAACTCGAGTGAGACGGTTGCGGTTGTATTCACCAGACGGTACAAGTTGGAAACTACGAGTATACTGAAACTGGGAGGACAACAACTGGAAATCTAAGAACGAGCTGAATATCTAGGAGCCATCCTAGATAAGAATCTGTTATGGAAGGAGCACCTGGTAAATAATTGCAAGAAGCTTATACCGACCCTATGGCTGTGTAGCAAAGCCATAGGGAACAGCTGGGGTTTAGAACCAGAGACACTTATGTGGATCTATACAGCGATCCTGCGACTCACGCTAACCTATGAGGCACTCGTCTGATGGAGCATGGTCAAACAGTCCACTGTGAAGTTTCGACTGGAAAAATCAGGGGTTGGTTCTAAGAGGTGTGACTGGTGCTTCGAAGTCGACAACCACGGTGGAATTGCGGGCACTTACAGGGTCATAGCCTCTTTATCCCACCATCAAGACCATGGCTGTGAAGACAGCCATGCTCAAGGAAAAAAAGCCTATACGCTACCTCTTCAACAAGAAGTATCTTGTTAGCCTATTCAGGACAGAGGAATGGGTTAACGGCGATGCACATCTGCCTAGTGATGGGGACAACTGGTACACATATGACTCCAGGAACAAGGAGAAAGCAGGAGCCGGTGTCTATTGTAGGAGGAGTGAAATATGCTTTACAATCCTGATGGAGACCTACGCCACAGTCCTACCATCTGAGATTATGATCATGCTCCACTGCACCTATAAGACA
This sequence comes from Andricus curvator, assembly GCA_932195095.1. Classification (NCBI taxonomy): domain Eukaryota; kingdom Metazoa; phylum Arthropoda; class Insecta; order Hymenoptera; family Cynipidae; genus Andricus; species Andricus curvator. Next base: position 8,762 of record CAKNYM010050678.1, read on the forward strand.
CAGGTGTATGACAGCAAAATAAACATCCGTATTTGCTCAGACAGCAGGACTGACATAATGGCCCTGAATGGACAGAGTGGCATCAAAGGCAACGCTATCTCGAAAAAGCTAGCAAAACTAGCAGCAAGAGGAAAATTCATAATGCACCAAAAAGATGCATTATTTAGAAGACAGTTAAATTTGCAAACAAAAAAGATCAATTCTCAACGAAAAATATAATAGGGAATATTTCAACTAAAAACAATTTTAATTTGAAATAAAGTAACAGACGAATTTAACCAAACAGTTGTATTTTTGACCAAAAAAGATCGAATTTTTATCAAAAGAGATGAATCTGCAACCAATAAAGATGTTTTATTCAAGGGAGAAGAATGTGTCGTCCAAATTGTTAAATCTCAAGCCCAAAAGATGATTTATCTACAAAACAGTTGGATTTTCCACCAAAATAATATAATTTTGAATACAAAATACGAATTTTCAACAACACAGTTGAATTAAAAAAAAAAATTTAGGCCAAAACGGAATAGTTGAATTAGCAGTTTAAAAAAATTAATCTTCACCAGAAAAAAGAATTTTCGGCTAAATAGTAGTAGTATAGTATGCCATTAAGCCATTTACCTTTCAGGGTAGGCGTGAAACTACCCGATTCGGGGAAGTGTTTCTAGGTGGATAGTTTCTGGTAGTAAATAACTACTACAAGTGTGGACTCACCACACCCACGATGAGCCAACAGCACGCAGTATTCTCGAATGGTCACCCATCCGAGTACTAACCGCGCCCAACGCTGCTTAACTTCAGTGATCTGACGGGAACTGTTTTTTTCAGCGTGGTATCGCCGTTGGCGATAAATAGTAATTAATTAATTAATTATTATAATAAATAGTAATAAATAGTAATTTATTAAAAATAATATTCAACCAAATAGTCGAATTTTTAACCAACAAAGATGATTTCTAAGCCAAAAAATACCCCTCTTTAAAGGCAAAGTGTAAAAATAGATTCATTAGCGAGAAATTTGAGAACATAGTAACATTAGTTTCATTTTTTAAAGATTCCTTATTTTCTTTTTTGCCTAGTTGAGAATTCATTGATGTGGTTCAAAATTTAACCCTTTTGTTCGAAATTCGTTTTTCGTTGGGCTGAAAATTAATTTATTAACTGGAACTTCAAATATTCCATTTTGATTAAAACGGTATCTTTTTTATTTGAAAATTGAACTGTTTGCCTGTGCGGAACCATATAAATTTGATTGCATATTCAGTTTCTCGTACGTGAAATTTTGTTTTCAAATAGAACAAGGAAAATACAATGAACCCTGGAGTGGTAAACAATATTTTGGAAATTGTTTATCTAATGCGGAGACATGGGTAAACTAAATATTTAACGGAAATGGGGAAGAAAGTTTGCTGTTACACATTACAATGAATGTGTTTTCTGCTTACGTACTTTAAACGTTTTCGGGCCGCTGATCATCTCGTTTGAAAGGAGAAGTTTGTCTGGAATAGTCGATCCAGATACTCTGTCTTCCGCTTGCTTAAACCATTTGAAGACAGAAGCATCCAAAAGCATATCAATATTTTGTAACTATGCATGCATAAAAGAAACACTTCCGAAAAAAACACTTCAAGTCGGATGTACTCACTTTTGCGCGTAGCGCATAATGCATGCGACGCAGTTTGATAACACAGTCTTCACAATTCTGATGTCAACACTTGACATTTTGTGGTTGGAACTCCCAAAGCCTGAAGTCGGTCGTACCTCTCTTTCTACTATGTGAGATAGACAGAGACGATTCGATTGTTTTCTAATGACAGGAATTACTTTTCTTTACGGAAAAGTAAAAGAAAAGAAAGAAAGAAACAAAGTTTCCTTTGTCAAAAAGTAGAGCCTATTGGGTAGCTACGACAGCACCATCAATTCAGAAAAAATTTGAATTTCACTTATATATTAATAAGAAATCTTATAGCAAGTAATTAATTTCAAACCGTAGTATAACATTTTTGATTAACATTAATTGATATTCACTGCTCATTTTCATTAAGATTGCTCCATTGACGGAATCATCCGATCAGCCCCATCGTCTTCAAGCATCGCAGCATCACTGCCGGTGGACGCGAGCTCGCCATCGTGTTTATTCGCTATGTGTGTGCTTCTCGTTTCGAATGAACTACCGCAACGTCATGACGCAGTTACCCAAGTAGGCCGTTAATGCATAGCGCCTTACCGCAATGCTCCTATTTTGTCACGCCTTAATGAACACCGCACAACCCTCCGCAGCTCCTTTCTCACATACCCGCGAGGCAGGCTCAATTCTCGGAATTACTAACTCCGGCGATCCTATCTCCGGGGTTCACTGTACGTGAATTTATTGAAAAGAAAACAAAAAAATTTTAGTGGATTTCTCAGATGCGGGCTGAGGATAACCGGAAGAAAACTTCAGAGGAATTTACACATTTTCTCTTTTAATTGTTCTGAAGGTTGGTGCACTTTTCAGTATACAACATAAAACAAAGTTAACTCTTCCAGTTACAGTCCTGTCCCTATACTCCAACTTTCTTTGACCGAGGTCGGGTGGGACTGATGTTATAACTAGACTTGCCAGCTAACGACCAGTAAAAATAAACGTGAAGTTTCAGGCGATGAACGGAAAGTGGGTGTTTGGAAATCTAGAGGATCGAATGATGTTAATGAAAGACAATTACGAGAAACAATGCACACAAGGAAGCCAGATATTTCATGTGTACCTGAAACAAAGAAAAAGGGATGCGACTGTAGAATAATAGATAACTGAAAGTTAAAGCAGGGACTTAAACTATGGTTAGGAGTAGATAGCGAATCACGTGATTGCCAAGGAGTCGGTCTGATAATAAATGAGAGGGCAAAACTGTATGTCAAGAAGTATGAATTTGTATCTCATACAAAGTTGTGGGTTTGAATGAAAGTTAAAATCAGAAGACTATTTATGATAGCGTGTTACGCCTTTGTCGACGGTGAAAGGAGTGAGGTAAAAGACGCTCTCTGGGATACTTTAAATGATATCATAGGTACTTGCGATCATGGGAAAAGAATCATTCCTCTAGAAGGCATGAATGGATGTGTTGGAGTCCAACGTGAGGGTACGAAAAGGGTGGTAGGTAATTCTGGAGATCCCAAAAAAGTTGTAACAAAAAAAAAATGTGTTAGCCTTGTCGGTTAACAATTTCAAAAAATAATAAAAAAATCATAATTCTCTACCACGTGACGTTCGGAATGAATATTCAAAAACCATCAGATGTGAATTATTAAGGGTTCAATATTAAGGTAGTCTAGGAACGTCTGGGTTAATATTTAATGACCTCTTTCCAATAAACGGGTTGACAAGACTTTGGTTAGAGGAGTAAAGGTATTAGAATCAGCGCTATTCCCAAATTCTTAGCGAATCATAAAGTTGCGTACCCCACTTCTTACGATTTTGTGCAGCCGATCTCAATTTAAGGCACAGTACGTCTTCGGTAGCCGATGGGGTTACTTCGAGGATCGCCGATAGAGTTCAAGCAAGTTCTGACTTGAACCGCCAGCCATACTATCATTTGGAGTAACCTCTTTATCCCATCTATTTTCTGAACTTCTTATTTTTTCGTTGTACTTAGGAAATATCAAACATGTGTACCCATCTGAGAAATTTTACTAAATAATTTTATTTTATTCTGTACCTACTCAACGCTCAGTTACGGACTCGGTGACACTACCAGTTCTCGTCGACTGCCTCTTCAGAGCGCTCAGTGGGTACCCAGCTTTCAAAGAACCAACGAACCCCAAATTTTCTTCATGTTGTGTGACTCTATTGATTCTAATCTAGAAAACCCGTCCGAGAATTAAAGTCTAATGGAGACCAAGGCCCCAGAAAAGAAGTGTGAAAGTCTTCCCCAAATTTCCCAGTGACTTAGTGCGCGAGCTAAAAGTGGTGAAACTGTAACCGTTCCACTAAAAACGTCAATGTTGAGGTGTGCCTTTTTTTTTTAGTGTGTCTGGGAACCCCTACGAAACGCGTCTATGGGTAACCGGTTCTCTACCGCGTACACTTTCCTTGTCCCCTTGACTCTCTGTAACGTTTCAGGATGTATTAACGATGCACCTATTTTGGGAGTTTCTCCTACGCATGAAGCGCCGATTATTCTGTGTTATACTGTTGTCGAAAGTTCCCTGTGTAACGGCCTTCCTCAGTGTTTGATCCGCTGCGGATAGATTTTTTTTTTGAACAAGAATTTAACTCATACCGGAAGGAAATTACAGCCGCGGGCCTGAAAATCGGCCGAGCCTACGGAGGCCTATCGCCGCAAAGCGAAAGGCTGCCTTGGCCGCCATGGCAGGTGCCCTTTCCGGCTCGGCGTCATAATACGCTTCCCATCTTTATATTGTCGAGGGCGAAAAATAGTACCTGAGTCCTGAGCAACTCTCGAATATCACCCAGAACAAGCAGGATTAAATGACTCCCCCACCCCTACGCAAACAAAACTTTCGCCCATCGATCTCTATCTCTGCTGAGTGTCTTGTCCGGGAAAGGCCCTATTTTCGACCAGCAGATCTAGATAGCTTCTCGTACAGCACGCCTCGGAAGTCCGACTCCAGACCTACTATAATTAATGACTCTTACGACCCTGAATTCCCAGGTCAAAATTCCACACCTCTTAGAAGCTCATATGCCGCAGAAAACTTTGACGGCTCGGACGCATGGGACCAAATCAGCTTCTTTGCCTCCCCCCTAAAAGTCACTTTTGAAAAAGTAGGACAACGCGTAGTCAAACATACCAACCATACGCTTCGCGTTCGCATCCTACAGGACGTCGGTCCAAAGCGATGAGTTTGAGCCGACGATTTTGAGCCGACACGTAGTTTACAGCGTGTCAACCGAGGTATCGACTTGAGAACCTCAGTATCTCGTGACATTTTCAGCGACGGAAAGTCCTTATCTCAAGAGTAGAAGTTTCGTGAATAGTGATATCATTGTAAGGCCGGATAAAAAAGTCATCGAACCCGATCAGCCAACCACGAGACTGAGCAATAAAAGTAGATGGGACCCACGGAACTAGTGGTTCTATGCTTCTACTCACCAAACTTTGAATAATTAATTGGTCCTTTTAAGGACTCCAGAACAATAGGCCCTTTTTGGGTCAACAATCTTCTATTTTTCTAAACAAATTATCCCTTCAATAGAAGGGAAAAGAAATAATACACACTAAAGTATCATTCCAAATTTAATTGCAGATGGTTATCACAGCTTGTACTTGAAGAAGGGCTTGCTCATCACAAATATGTATTTGGTCTAGGCATAAAATGATTCACTTGTACACCTGGTGCAGAGAAGAGAGCCACAGTAGAATTGACTTTGTTGTTGTCAATGAAAGACTCAGAGAGCTAGTAGAAGACACAAGGGTTATGAGTGGTTCTGAATGTAAAACGGATCACTACCTTTTGTTTCAAATATCAACTTAGGCCAATAATGGAGAAGGAAAAGTAATACAAAGGCGAAACAGACGCGAATCAAGATAGAGAATTCATAGAAACCTGAAGTGCGAATAGAATATCAGAATAAGATACACGAACGAATAGATAGAGCAACTGCAAAGACGCGAATACGCAATAAAAATATAGAGGGCGCATTCAAGAATGACTGGTTATGCTTAGTGGAATGATAAATTCCCCGTAACCGTTAACGAAAAGAAGCAAGCGTATCTAAGAGAGTTGAATACTACATGCCTTAGGGATAAAGAGAGAATTAAGCTAGAAAATGATTATAGAGACAACAAGAAAGGAAGTAGCAGTACAGAGTTAGTCGGCATTAGAAACAAGACGGGTAAAGTGGTATATGATGGAGATGGGATACTAGACGCTTTAAAATACTATTTCAATGAATTATTAGAAGTACCAAGACACTAATTTCTACCAAGAAAAGAATAAGAGTAAAATTAACGCGTCTGGCGTGCAATACCTGCGCAACATGTGCAATAAAACGCTGATGAAAAATATCAGGAATGAGAGAATCCTCAAAGAATATGGTGTACAGGATACACTTGTTAACAACTGTAAAATAAATTTCCTGAGATGGTTTAGGAATATTGAGAGAATGCAAAATGAACGACTGACGAAACAAGTATATCAAGATGAGGGGAGTGGTAGTGGACCCAGAGGAAGACCGAGAAAGGATGTTTGTAATGTGTAAATTAGACCCTAATTCGAAAGATATTAAAAACCTGTTGAAAAGTGTCAGTGCAGTGTTGCGGAAAAAACGTTTCATTTTACCTCGAAAGGGATTTGGCCTATTGGCAGAGTGGCTGGGTTAGGAGTAATGCAGAGGTAGGGTGAAGTCAATGAAGAACCATACTCGATTGTTAAACAGTGGTATAATTATCTATCATGACCTTGAGAACTGTAAAAATCGTATATAAAATTCAATGAGTGGGCGCCAGCCCAGCTTAGATTTTACTTGAGATACTACATACATAGATACTACGCCGCAGACAGGACTCAGCGTACGAGCGTATTGTACAAAGCTTCCTCCCTCGAACACGAGGTTATAGGGCAACTATTTCCAACTTCGCCGAAGAGCTTGATATCCTTTAGAAAATATCAAAGGGATCATCTCCGTGATCTTGTGCTGGATCATGTTGTATCCTCGCGAGACTTTCCAAAGATTTTCTGAACAGAGATATATGCGATAGAGATTATATTCGAATATTATAAGCTAGGATAGCGCCGGCAAATATATAGGAAAGAAATAAATACACGCAAATCCAATATGTGCTGCCGGAATTTAAAGGCGATAAAAGTCCTATTTCATTTATCAACCAGCTAGGACAATAATGGGAGGCCGTGCAGCCTACTGATAATGAAACACACCATCTGATCGAACGATTTTCATCTGGCCCAGCAATAAACTGGGGGCAGATTGTGAAATCTGAAGTAGGGAATTTTCACGACTTTGAAAGCAAATTTTTAAAGAGATACTGGGGAGAGTCGGTACAACATTAAATAGAAAGAAAACTTGAATTTGGTTTCTAAACACCAAATAAGGAGATCCCAAGGACTGAATATGCCATTAACTGGTACGTGGAAACGCTAGAACTTGATCCACCACTGGTTGAAAAAGAAATAATATTCAAGTTATCCAGACATTTCAACCAATAAATCAAGTATGCCATCCTAGGTAGAGGGATACAGCAAATTGAGCAACTGATTGAACTGCTGGAAACTTTTGACAAGGTTGGTCAAGTAAACTCACAAAAGGCAGAAAATCGCCCACAAAGAAGTGAAGAAAATAGCAGAGGAAAAGAAAAAACAAACTGGAGATCACCATGGCATGAGGGGAAACCAGTGAGGGGAGGAGGAAATTACACCGCACCACATACCACGCAGCCAACATATGGAACAAACTCGCAGAACAATGGTCAGCAATGCCCATCATGGTCAGGGGGCAGAACGAAAATTGAGACACTGGGAATTGGAGGACCCACCCATCAGCGACATAAAAGATACGAAACATCAACATAGACCAGGTTGAAGAAAACCTACCAATGAACAGGGATTTAGAGAAACAAGATGACGATGCATTACTTGAGGAGGATTCCAAAGAAGACGTAACAGAAGACACAATATGCCATGTGAATGGATTATATGGTCTGAATAAGAAAGAAGCTAACAATACTACAAAATCAAAATCCAAATGCTACGTAGCCAATTTAATGATTGAAGGGATAGCTACGAAGACACTAATAGACACTGTTGCAGAGGTAACTTGTATCTCCGAGGAATTTCTCGAAGCAAATGACAAGATCTTTCGACACTACCCGGTCAGTTGAGTCGTAGTTATCGTAGTACCATCATTGTCCAAATCATATATAATTGGTGTTGACGTTTTAGAAGAGTCAAAAAGCAACATAACCTTCGAGAAAAAAGGAGTCATTTTCTCTGGATTGGAAGGTTTTCTAAGAATAAAAATTACATATGAAGGAGAAGAGGAAGAAGCACCCATTATAAATATGATTCATGTCAATCACCTCTACAACACACAAGATCTTTTTGAAATAACCAGTGAAGAGATCGACCAGAAAATTATAGAAATCTAACTGAGATAAACTGAAGACTTGTAGAAACTCAGAAACCTATTGACAAAATATAAAAACATCTTCCGAAAACAGCCTGGACTATTAAACACGTATACGCATTCCCTAAAGATAAAAAAGGACCAACGATTTTTCGCAAGAAGCTACCCGATACCAATGGCACGCAGAAAGAAAGTGGATGAAGAAATTACCCAGATGTTAGAAGACAAAGTAATACAAAGATCAGACAGCCCATGTAAAAATTGACTGGTAACGATAGTCAAAAAGGACAGAACGGTGCGACTTAGTTTAAACGCCAGGAAGCTTGAAGAAAGTTTAGAAGATTAATATCCATCCCCTTTACATACCCCTGATCGCTTAGTTTCATGTTTTCATACTCTCTTAGGTCACCCTCAATTGAAAAAATATATTCAGGTGCTCTGTAAATTTTATCGTCTTGAAAAATCATAGTCTCAAATAGTCAAATTTTGGCAATCACGTTTAATACTTTCAGAAGATTTCTTATAAATTGTATGAGAATTTATTATGTGAGGTGCAGAGGAATGATTTCCTGAGTGAAGTCTTGTTTAAACTAGAAACATGAATAAGCAGAGGACACTAAAATGTAACGATTTTTTATCAAAGCATTTTTTAAATTTTGATAAATAATTGATATTTACCATCGCGTGTCATACATTATAGATAAAGCTATACAAATAAATTGTGCAATGATTGTTGTTGAAAATCTAAAGGGCTTTTATGTTTATTTAAATGTTGTTATTTGCATATTTGCAATTTTGTTGAGTTGTATTTGTGGTCACGCTGCTTGACCGGAATTTTTGTTATCCGAAGAGCCACACAAAAGTTAATTTCCTTGTCAGGCTGAAGAGATCTTAAGTGATAAGGAGGGTGGTTCAAAGAATAAATCATTTTAATATATATTGATTATTCATTTTAAACTTGAACATAATTGATATAATACACACAATGATACAATATTATCATCCAAGCCAGAGAACTACAATAACTGAAAGTAGTTCAGAACTCGACTGTCACGTAATTGTTAGTCTTTAATTATCACGTTTTGAAACATGAGAATTTTAAATTTGAAAGGCTACACCATGAAATTTCAAAGAATGAATTAGAAATTAAATACACAACGTTTTTTGAAAACGTAAACATAATACCCCAGTGGGCAAACAAATTAAGGATGTCCTGGAGACGTCTTCGGGACATCCCTAAGAAGTATTTCGAACATTCTCTTGGACATCCTAGAGACGCTCTTAAGACATCTGATGTCAGTACGAAAGATGTCCTGGGAAGGTCCTATGTCTTTAAAACGTCCTTAGGACATCTCTAGGACATTGGACGTCTCAGAGACCTTCACTGGATTGACCGCTTATACAAACCGCTTCATTTCTATAAACAAATTAAGTAAACATATTGTCGAACCGAACATTAATATGGAAAATTATGTTGCTAAAGCTACTTCCACTTATTGTCAGGGTGACTCTTCGGCTCGAAATTATAAGCAAAATCGATAGTTAGAAAGCCAATGTCAACAGAAAATAATGAAAAATCATTTGCATCTTTACAAACTGACTTTATGTCTCACGAGTTGGACTTTCTTCCAACCAGCGATTTTCTGAATTAGTAAGTTCCCTAATATCGTATGGGAAGTGAGTGCTCATTGCCGTATACTTGAAAGTATTTGTAACTGGATCTTTTAAAGATATTCTATGAAAATCATTACCACAGAGAAAAATTCCAAAGAATTCACCATCGCGATTTCTTTGTACCTGGTAATTGGTGCCTCCTCTTAACCGTATATGCTGCGTTATTGTTGTAGCTCCAAATTCAAATGATTGATTAGTTACCATGTAGTATAGTTCCTTTCCATAAGGAAATCTGAAGTATGTTGATCCAAGACGATGCAGAGTTTTAGGAGGTCGGCTAAACACACAACCCTGCCAACTCGAATCTGTAAGAGAAAGTAAAAATTTATGAATTATACAAAAATTTTGTAATTCACAGTATCTGGGTGATTCCCTCGAGATTATCATTTTATGGGAAAGAAAGTTTAGACAGCATAGAGGAAGCATTAGTTATTGTTTTCAATGATAGGCAAACCAAAGTCTACATTTTGATAAATTTAAACATAGAAATTTACAAAAAATACAAAATTACAAAATAATACAAACAATTTTTAAATACAGAGACAAATCAGACAAATAAAATTTTGTATTCAAAATGATAATTTTTTGAGCTGGAACAGGGAAGGGAAAAGTTCTGTCGCACCCTATCCCTTTTCTAGGTTTATGATTTCTCTACAAAAATTTTCAGAATTATTCTATTTGAAAATTTATGATCAAAAAGTATTTTCTATTCATGCATCAACTTTCAATTATGGCAATCAAAAAAGTTTTACTATAAAAAACGATTTTGAGAATATATAAATTACCATTACTTCCCTATTCTTTAATGAAATGTATTATAATTGTAGGTCAATCGATTCTACTCTAACCAAGGAATCTTTCATATTTTTGCATCAACTTTGAAGTATGTTGAAGGAAAAAGTTTGACTATAAAAAATCGTATTTTCAAATATTACCTAAGCATTACCATAGCTTCCTTACTATTCAATAAAATGTATTAATATTGTAGGTCAATCTGTTCATCTCGAACCAAGGAATCTTTTATATTCTTGCATCAACTTTGAATTATGCTAATGAAAAAAGTTTTACTATAAAAAACAGATTTTTAAAATATTATTCAGTGCTACAAAAAATGCAATAAATATTTATTATGTGCAACCGTTTTCAAGTTATCGTGTTCACAACAAAGTGTGACACATACATCCACACCCACACACATCCGGACAATTGCTTAGAACATTGTATTAGACATTTTGGAATCGAGGAAGGTTTAATTTAATGAATTTAAAAATTTTGAAAAATTATACCGTTACAAAGCTTCCTCTATGAGGAAGCAGAAACAAAATATTCGTTCCTACGGGCCGTCCATATTGAATTCAATATAAAATGCTTCAATTTTCTGAGACTACAAGTTATAATATATTGAGTTTTCAACAAAATAGTTAAATTTTCGAACAAAATAGATTTTTTACCAAAAAAAAAACAACAACAAAAAAACCCTTCAAACCCAAAAGACGATTTTTCAACAACAACAAAATTAATTTGTAACTAAACAGTTGCATTCACAACAAAAATTTAATTTTATGAAATCCAAAGATGTATTTCAACCAAATGGTCGAATTTTGAAACAAAAAGTATTTTAACTCAATCAAAAACAATATAAATTTTCAGTCAAAAAGCAACATTTTTTAGAAGAAACTTAAATTTTTAACCCAGAAATTGAATTTTTTACAAAAAAGTTCTTTAAAAAATAAAGATAAGTTTTATGCCATAAAAGATCAATTTTCTACCAAAAAGCGAAATTTCAAGGAGATAAAGTCAAGGTAAAAAGAACGAATTTTTAACAAAATAGTGAAATTCTCTACCTTCAAAAATAATGTTGAAATTAGAATTGTCAAAGTTTGAAATAAAAAATTATGTTTTCAACAAAAAAGAAATGAATTTGCAACAAATTGAATTCAAACAAAAAAACGAAAAAGATAAATTTTTAACCAAATAGTTACATTTTTAACCAAGCATATACATGAATCACCAACAATATTGTTGAGTTTTGAGAGAAAATATACGAATCATCTACAAGACCGTTAAATTTTGAACCAGAAAATATGATTTTTCGACAAAAAACTTAATTTTTTAAGAGAAAGTTAAATTTCCATTTGAAAAAATAGTTGAATTTTTAACCAAATAGTCAAGTTTTCAAGAACAAATATAAAGATTTGAAGAAGATTTTAATTTTTAGTAAAAAAAGTATTGAATCCAACCAATAAAATTGAATTTTGTACCTAAATAATAGAATTTCCAACTCGGAAGGACTAATTTAAAAAAAAGCTGTTGAATTTTTAACTAAAAATAATTAATTCTCAACCAAAAGTAGGAAATTAATTTTTAAGAAATTAGTTCAACTTTTCACCAAGTAGATGAATTTTCAACAAAAGAAGATAAATTCTCAATGAAAAATTTAATATTTGAATTTTAAAGTAAAAAAGATCAATTTTCAGCCAAAACTAGATTGGCTAATTTTTCAGTGAAGAAAATTACTTTTCAAATGAAAAAGAAAAGAATTTTCCAGAAAATAGTTGAATCTTCAACCAAATAGTCGAATTCTTAAGCAAAAGAGATTAATTCTAAACCGAAATTTTTTTTTCCATTAATTTTTTATTCAAGAACGAAGTTGACATTCTAAAGGTTTCTTTTTCTCAACAAGCCCATTTTTTCAAAATTTTATATTTATGTAAAACATCGTTTCCTGAGAATCTTCTCTTCATTTTTTTGAAATTCAAAACAAAAATAAAGAAGATTTAATGGTATTTTATTTTACCATTTTTTGTAGAACTTTTCTAGATTTGTAAACTTTTATTTATTTTTTGTTTGTTTTCGAGGAAGACGCAAAAATTTAATTGTTCTTAAAATATTTTTTTCAATGCGAAGCAATAGATTTTCCAAGACCAAAACTCAATAAATAGGTATGTAGAAGGAAAACGCGGTTTTGTAATTCTTCATTTTTAACAAATTTTTGGGATCAGTTAAGAGAGCCAGAATTTCCACGCAAAAAAATCCCGAATGCCTACGCTTGGTCGGAAAAACCGCATTAAAAAAAATGTTTTTTGAGTTTCTGAAAAATCGCAGGTAATGTATTCTACGGTGGATTGTAGATACAAAAATAAAATTTTTGGTATTTTTCCGCTCAACAAACATTTTGCCAGATCATTAAAATTAAAAAACTAAATGTTTGAAACTTGAAATTTTTTTTCAATAGTACTCAGCTTTTGTATCAATCTAATCAAATGAAAACTTTTTTTTCTAGCATCAATAACTCCTGGAAATGTAAACTTTTCAGTTAGATTTCGATTCACAAAAAATTATTACTCTGATGTTATTTATGCTTCTATATTTTATACTTCATAACATTTTGAATGACTTTTTTTATTTTCCAGGATTTAAACATTTGAAACATTTTAAAACGTTCAAAAAATTTTTAAACAAAAAATGTGCACAGTTTATAAGAGTTTAACAATTATTTATATATTGAGTGTTTAAATTGAAAAAAATTAGGCTTTAGGTCTTTTAGGTTGAAGAATAAAAAAATTTTTTTATTTTACTTTATATAAATGAAAATTCTGTTTTTTTTTAATCATAATTCATCATTTTAGTTGAAAAATCTTTATATTTTCAAAATTCAGCTATTTTGTTAACATTTTTTAAAATTATTTTTTCAACTGAAAATTTAACTACTTGGTTGAAAATTCATATACTTTATTAAAAATTATTCTTTTTTGGTAGGAAATTAATTTTTTTGGTTCAAAATTAGTTTTTTTATTAAAAATTAATTTTTAGCTAATAATTTAACTATATCATGTTTATTTGAACATGAATTTTCTTCAGTTTTGTGTGTCTTTTGTGGCAGAATATTAATCATATTGGTGACTAATTCACCTTTTTGGTTGAAAATGCAACTATTAGTTGAAAATTCCATTGAAAATTAAAATATTTGGTTGAAAATTCATGTATTTTCTTAAAGATTATCCTTTTTTGGTAGAAAATGATTTTTTTAAATTGCAAATTCATTTTTCCTTCGTTGAAAATTAGTGTTTTTATTGAAAATCAATTGTTTAAACTAAAAATTCAACTTAATTTTTTTGTCGAAATTTTTTTTTCATAGATACTTAATCTTTTTGGTAGAAAATTCATTTTTTTGATTGAAAATTCAATTATTCCGCTGTAAATATATTTTATTTGTTTAAAAATTTACTTTTCTAACTGAAAATTAAACTATTCTATTTTTTGTTGAAAATTGATCTTTTCTAACTGAAAATTCATCTATTTTGTTAAAAATTTGTCTTTTTTTTGGTAGAAAATTAACATTTTTGATTAAAACTTTCATTAAAAATTAAAATATTTGTTTGAAAATTCATGTATTTTGTTGCAAATTATTCTTTTTTGATAGAAAATTAATTATTTTCAAACCAAAAATTCAACTTCAATTTTTCGTCGTAAATTTTTTTTTTAGACATTTAATCTTTTTGGTTGAAAATTTATCTGTTTGCTTTAAAATTGAACTATTTCGTTAAATATTAATTTTTTTTGATTACAAACTTATTTATATTTAACTTAAAATCAAACTATTCTATTTTTGTCAAAAATTTATTTTCTTTAATTTGAAAATTCATTTATTTTGTTGAAAATTTGTTTTTGTGGTAGCAATATAACCTTTTTGGTTGAATATTCAACTATTAGGTTGAAAATTTGATTAAAAATTAAACTATTTGGTTGAAAAATCATATATTTTGTTAAAAATTATTCTTCTTTGGTTGAAATTTCATTCTTTTGATTGAAAATTCATGTATTTCGTTGAAATTTTTTTTTTGTGGTAGCAATAGAACTTTTTTGGTGGAAAATTCATATATTTTGTTAAAATTCTTCTCCTTTGGTTGAAATTTCATTCTTTTGGTTGAAAATTAGTTTCTGTTTATTGAAAATTAATTTTTTCAACTAAAAAATTAACTATTCAATTTTTTGTCGATTTTTTTTATAGATATTTATTCTGTTCAGTTGGAAATTTAACCATTTCATTGTACATTTTTTTTAATTGGTTATAAACCTATTTCTCTAACTTAAAATTAAACCATTCTACTTTTTGTTGACAATTTTTTAAAATTGTCAACAAATGAATTTTTTAAATTAAAAATATAGCTATTCAATTTTGGCTAGAAAGTTGATCTTTTTCAGTTAAAAAGTCACTTATTTTGTTGAAAAATTGTATGACCCGACAAATTCAAAATTGAATTTTCATTCAATTATATCAGTTTTATAATTGATTTTATAGATTTTCATTAATATTATTAATTGAGGAGCATTTCAGTGATTCCAGGCTCAACTGTATAGATAATTTTTTTTTGTACAATATTCTGCAAAATGTTTTTTGTGGACTGAAAAGACTTCTTTTAAATTTTTTTTTTTATTATTTAAAAATATTCCTAATATTTATTATTTAACAATTTTTCGTTCAAATAGAAAATAAGTGGCATTACAAAGGTTGAATCTCTTGACCATCGTCCAGATCATAATTGTAAAATGTTTGTGAAAATAAAAACTGTAACCAATAGAAATGTTTAATAAAAAAACGCGATTGTGCAACATTTTTAACCTTATTCAAATAATTAGAAAGCAATTGTGTGAATTTGGTCACTAAGCTGTATCACTTCCAACTACATAGCGTTATTCAAAACGGAAAACCAAGAATTATTTATACACCTAATATGTTTTATCTTGTTATATTCAGGTGAGTAAATTATATCTCGTCACTGAAATAAAATGCTAAAAATTTTATTATTTTAACAATGAAAATGATATGGTGAATAATGTCTCATTAATGGAATTTTAGTAAACTATGGCTAAGTTGTTTCCAGTTTGAAATATGTCAATAATCTTTTAATATAGTCATTTCTTGCAAAAAGTTTTTTCCTAAACAAATTGCTTTAACGATTCCAGACACAGAAAAAATTATATTCAAAATTGGAAATAGTAGAGTTGTAAAGAATGTTTGTTTTCGAAAAAGTATGTCATCATTGATAAAAATTCGAGTATGTTTCAAAAATTGGTGAAAAGCTGCAGTAAGAAAATATTTAATTGTAAAAAATATTGTTAAGCTCAATGTTTTTTCTAAGTTTTAGAATTCTTTTAAATGCAAATAATATGTTTTTATTCAAAATGATATGACTGGTAATATTATTTTGTTTCATATTAATTTGCATATGGATAAGAATGGATGTCACCAACTACCACGTGACATACAGATATTAAGCACAAACCCAGATACATATATAAAAAATTAATATTATATTCACCGAAAGAATTAAAGATGATCAACAGAGTGACGAGCAGAGTATAAGTGATCTTCATTTTTTCCAAAGTAGAGAAAAAATTGAGCACTGTATATTAGGCTATATATAGTACAGTCGTTATCATCTAGATCATCAATATAAAACTTAACTTTTTTTACACACTTGAAAATGTCATTATTCATTTAAAATGAGTTATTTCTTTTTTCTGATTTTATCTTTCCTTGTACGTTTACTTTATCATTATTTTATTACTCAGAAGATTCTTATATAATGCTATTTTTGGGAATGGCAGCCAATTATTATTTTAGATGTGCATACATTATTTATTTTTGATGAGTTCAACCTGTGTAAAACTTCTGTTCTAATGGAACTACCACGAATTGTATTTATTGTAGAAAATACTTTCAGGAACAAAGAGGGGTGGTAGAGAGGTATAGTATATCTTGTCTTCTTATTATTAAAAGAATGCTAATGTAAATGTACAAGAAAAGATAAAATCAGAAACACCAAATGACACATTTTCAATAAACAATTACATATTCAAGTGTTTACAGAAGTTAAAATGATATTCTCCTTTCAAATTATATACTTCACTTTGAGGCTATGCCTCCTGCACGTTTAAAGAAGGCTCATTCCCACTGCTGTGTAACCAATCAGAGCAATCTACCGGATACCAACCTAGCGCCCGGCACCGGACATCTATACACAACCCATTATGAATCTTCAACAAAAAAATTAATTTTGAAGAAAGTAGTTCAACTTACAATCAAGTAGTAGAAAAAAGCTTGGGAAATTAGAAAGCTACTTTAACAATATTCAGTTTGTTCAGTTGTATTTTTGGTGTTGTTGCTTGACCGGAATTTTCGTTATCCGAAGAACTGCAACAACCGGCAAGTGGTTCTTTCGTCAACAGTGTCTTTATTCGACATTTTTACCACCACGACATCAGATGGGACAGCACCTTATTTTGTAGAATGAAAATAGACATTCATGAATTTTTAGTACACTAGTAACTTACAGATTGATTAATTTTTATCCATCACAAATTTCTCCAATTTTCTAACTCGAGTTCAACTCATGTTATGACTTAGGAAAATGCGGCAACAATGTATCGGTATGTTGCAATGTTTCAAATCGTCTGATTCGGCTAGCAGCGATCCGGGTAGCAACGGCCGATCTAAGCCCAACGCAGACACAATTCAACATTTTCACTCATATCTGGGAAATGCGAGAAGATTTCTGAAATTTTCTTGGCATAAATTTAAGATATTAAATTCTCAGGGTGGGAGGGAGAGTGGCATGAAGGCACTTCTGTGACTGGCTACACGATCATTGTAGATCACATAGGTTCCCATTTCCAACGTTTAATGGAAATATTAAATGTTCGTCATTTTCCATATCCAACTTCCAAAATCCCGAAAACTGTTACTCATAGGCTACAAATCAATATAACATAAAATGTGCGTTTTGATATACGTTCTTTATGGTTTTTCCCAAGAAAATTAAATTTGCGCCAATTTTCAATATCATATTCGTAATCGGCGCGTCAAAAAACATAACTATACGTAGTTTAAAAAAAATCGAAGGTTCCGTTTTCGGAACTTCATCCGTTCGGCAAATCAAAAAATTTGCTAACTAATATTTAATAAAAATGTCAAAAATGGAAATGCTAAAAATAGATTAAGAAATGAAATGAGCTTCTGTTGACTCAAATTCATTAAAAATTGAACAAATGTTTTCTGCAAACCGAGGCACTAGGCGCGAAGAAAGCAAGTTACAATAGATTAAGTGTCTAAATATTTAAATTTTATCATTTTGGAGAAAAACATCTTGTAAATACGTTACCTTGGTAGAAGTGACGTAGCCTGTTTACAAGAATCACGATTACTTTCCTATTGTTTAAATGAAGACGAAAATGTTACAGAATCGCCTGTTTCGAACTTCATCCATATTGCCACAAAATTTGCTCGAATCTAAAAAAAATGCGTTCTTTTGTTGAAAAAAATGATATTTAGATGTTCCGCAAGCCTGATGAAGTTGAACACGTTTTTCTCGTGAGAAAAAAAAACTTTTTGTGAATTTTATTCAGAATCTCACATATTAAGTGAATCGAGTTGAACCTGAATATTTTTCTTCACAATTAGCCATAGAACTCAATCGAATAATTACTTTTTGAAAATAGCTCATAAGTAAAAATTTTGCTTTTGCCAGTTTTTGGCGCTAATTTATTATTATGCTTGGTGGTTTTTAGTGCAGATTGTTCTTTATCTGTGGAATACTACTTTCTACGCATGACTAGATGTTTACATACATTTTTTAAACAATGCACTATTATTTATAACAATATTCTCTTGGACTAATGCTAGGAAGTTGCGGTTTTTTCTGTAATCTTTCGCTTATGTCGACTCATCAATTAGAGTGAGGTAATAATTAATTAAAGTCGACAGACATGATTTCTTGAACAATTTGTTATTGTTTGTAACTATCATCTATTAGTGTGCAAATTTGCGGTTAAATTTACTAAACTCAAAGTACCATTTTCCATGTTAAGAACAATGGGAAAAACTTCACGCAAGTAGGTGGCAAGAAGGTATTTATGTAGTAAGTATGTAGCTTCAAAGTCCAAGGTTTTTCCAAAAAATTCATTGGTTCGGAATCTTGGGTTCAACTCATCGTCAAATCCGATGAATTGTTTCCGAACATTTTTTTACATCATGAAATCAAGACCAAATCATACTGTCTAGATTTGGATCAACGACACAAATAAATATTACGTAATTGCTAAGCAATCATAAAAAATATCTACCTGTAGGATAGAAATTTCCGCGCAACTACAAATAGAAGATTCGTTGCATGCGTTAATATCCTTCGTATGAAATAACTCTACAGAGAGAGTTTTCTTACTTAAACACTTTTAGTAAGATCAGGTCTTCTATGAGCGTATGTTGATATAATTTTTCAGATACCGCTATTTGTTCTATGACATACAAGTCTACGAGGATATAGACCAGAAAATCTCTATGAAACTTCATTGTGCGAGTGAAGCAGTGAGGCAGCACGTCAAGAAGGGGGAGTCAGCAAATCAAAATTGGCTACGTGGAATACGAAAAGCCCACTAGTATATATATGTGTATGGAAACATTTCAATTAAAACTCCTTTTCTCGCTGAATCAGTATCATCTACTGCCATTCACTCTCATCTACTAGATAAGTAAAAAATGAGGATCACTGTGGGTGCTATATTCCTCGCTTTTGCCGTTTTCCTTCATTCTATTGGTAAATACATAATAATATAACATCTTTACTTCTCTTACTTGTCCTTCATCTACATCACAACTCCTCACATTCTTCACATCCCTCACGTCTCTTACTTTCTACCTTCACAATTTCCTGACTCCTCCTTTCTCTACTCCCCCTCGTCTCACATCCCACAATTATACTCACTTTTCCAACTTCCTAGCCCCTCACATCCCACACTTCCCATCCCATCCCTTCCCTCACTTTTCCATCTTTTACTTTCCCTAATTACACTCACATACTTCTACTTTTTCTCCCTTTCCTTACTTCTTCCTCATCCATATAAATTTCATTTATAAGAATGATATAGATCGAAATAAAGCGTAAAAAGGAATTTAAAGAAAAAATTTCTTCACATGTGAAATTTGTTTTTCTGCCTTAGATTGTTTTTTATTCTCACCTCAGTAGTTAATTGAACATATGCGAAAGCCATTAGCAATAAAAAAAATGAAATATATACCTTCATGCTATATAAATGCATTTCAATTCACCTCCAAAAACGCAGTATTTCCATACATTTGTATGGAAATACTATTTCCATGCAAATGAAAATTTAATCAGACATTCAATCATACCATTTAATCTGATAATTTCTTTGAAAGTTGTCGTGTTGAGTCAATTTTTACATACAACGTTTTACCTTTCATGGGAGATCAGAATGTCTTAATTGAAATGATCGTAATAAAAAATGTCAAATGATATCATTATCTGCGAGGGACACTCTTGACACTAATAAAGTCGTTATTGCACATATGTGTGAGATAACTGCTACTTGTGTATATATTTGTACTCTGATGATGCAATGGAATATTTCTCAGATACAGTTGTTAACCAAATAATTCACTAATGCATTAATCCGTTTTTTCTCTACATTGCGAAAATGCGGATGGTCTGTATTTTTGTTTGCACTTTGGCGGTCATCGTGAATTCTGTTGGTGAATATAATAATATAATATATCTGTAATTGTTATCATATTTCATATAATACATGCCACAAATAATACATTCCAAAAAAAGGATATGTTTATTTGACAAGAAAAATGTAGGGTGGGGAGTTCTTATAATTAAAAATTATTTCTCATAATTTTTATTGCATCATCAGAAAGATGCTTTCTGCAAAGAAGCGTTGAATTTAGCTGAAGATATTAGACATAAATGTGCTGAACAAAAAAAAAAGAATTTTCTATTTCTTCTTGCAGAATGCAGTTCAGAGCCCGACGAGAAACCTAATAGCGAACGTAATCCTGGCCCTTCTTCTTCTTCTGCTGCTCGACATCATTTGCCCGACCAGATTTCTCCAGGGGAGGCTCCTTTTCATGGCAGGTCATGGTTTCCTGCTAGCAGGAGTCCTAATGGCGAACGCAATCCTGGTTCTTCTTCTGCCACACAACATTCACCTGACCAGACATCTCAGGAGCCCCCACTTCGTGTCAGATCCATTTCTCCTCCGGGCAGGCTTCCTTCAGATCGAGAACTTGGATGTACAATAGAAGAACTTGGACATGTTCAGCTTACTCCTCGCAAAAATCGAAAGAGGCAATTTGAATTTCGAAGATACGTTATTCCTGCTGGTATGCCAATTAAATTTCTAGTGGAACAAAATAGATATGCGCCCGTCCCAACCCGAGAATATATTGTATTATCAACATCAAATGATGACATTCTTGCAATATTGGATTCTAGTGGGATTCTTCGTGGAATTTATAGGACAGATGGATATCATTCTCGCATAAAAATAAATATGATAAGCGGCGCAGTTGATAATTTGACTCCAGATGACAGAAGAGATTGTCCAGTAGGCCATGGTCAAGCAATCTTCTCGAGGAGTTTTATTAAAGCTTCTGTAGAATACGATTCACTACAGTGTGAATGGAATCCCAATGTCGAACGTAATCCTAGTTCTTCTTCTTCTGCCAGACAGTCTAGGTCTTCTCCAAGCAGGTCTTTTCCTCATAAAGTACTTGGATATACATTTGAAAAACTTGGATATATTCGGCTTATTCCCCAGACAAATCAGAACCGGCAATTCGAATTTCGAAGATATGTTATTCCTGCCGGTTTACCAATTAAATTGCGAGCAGAATACAATAGATTTGTGCCCGCGCCAACCCGAGAACATACTGTTTTATCAACATCGAATGGTGACGTTTTTGCAATACTGGAGTATAGTGGGTTTCTTCTTGGAATATATAAGACAGATAAATATTCGTCAAGAGCAAAAATAAACATGATAAGCGGTGCGGTTGACGAAATGACCGTAATTGAAATGAGGGAATGTCCTGTAGGCAGACAGTACGCTTTGCGTTCGTTTAAAGAAGTTGCTTCCAATGAAGATACTCTACAGTACGTTTATCATCAATTCAATAGAAAAAAGATACACTAAAATATAATATTCTTTGTAATCCGTAGTCAGATCAAAATTAAATAAAGAGATTTAAATGCAAATGTATTGTGGTTATCAAGGCTTCTTTTGTTTCATCTTTTGCTAATCCCTACAACGCCATTCGAATTTTTTTCTTCGAATATTTAAAATTCAGAGAGTTACATGATTTTGAGTTTCCAGGCGCGAGTTATTTGAAACCACCATATTGCCCTAATTGCCAACAAAATTTGCATAATGTTTAAACTGCAGCGTATAGTTTATAGAGATATCAATTTTTCAGTTCAGCGCGTAGCCTCATTATATACGCGCAACGACAGACACAGTGGGGCGAAATCAAATAACATAGTTAACGATAACTTGTAGGACGCAATTTTTAATTGATTCTAAATTTTGTTTTAATCGAAAAATTTTGTTATTAAATTCACAACTGATACTTTGCTATTTTTTTTCGTCTATAATTTGGTAAACAACTTCCGGACTTTTATTTTTTTTTGATTCAATGCACAAGAGAGAAATATAATTCACGAAAGATCACGAAAGACTCGATTCTTCTCTGCCTTGTGATGTAAAAATGATTTTTTTATTTATAATTCATCATTTGAATAATTTTGTATACCATTTGTTTATGAAATGAACAAACAGCCTCATGATCGCACACATCTCACTTTAATTTTCAGTGCAAGAATTAA
This sequence comes from Andricus curvator, assembly GCA_932195095.1. Classification (NCBI taxonomy): domain Eukaryota; kingdom Metazoa; phylum Arthropoda; class Insecta; order Hymenoptera; family Cynipidae; genus Andricus; species Andricus curvator. Next base: position 31,205 of record CAKNYM010050678.1, read on the forward strand.
TTTTCGACTAAAAGAATACTAATCCATAAAAGAGTTCGATCTTCGACCAATAAAATAACCTTTTGACAACGAAATGCATTTTTTATGAAATCGTCGAAACACGTCAACTTCAATTTTTTCTTTTCTTGATAATAGTACAATGTACAGTGAAATTAGGCTGATTTTAAAGTTTCTGTATAAACTAAATTTGAAAAAAAATCACATTCACCCTTGTAAGAAATAAGCGTTGCAACCCCTAGGCATAAAAAACCTGTGCCCGTGAGCTTTTTTGTAAGAAATAATTTAGCATTTGTTTTGATTCAAAAATTTCGATTTGTTTTTGATATAATGAAGAAAAACGGTTTTTGGGGGTAATAGTTAAGGGTGGTTTTCACCCCTCAAATCGACGAATTAGCGCGTAACGAAAAACTGTAATTAGTTTCAGGACTAATTGTCATAATAAATGATGAGAATGTAAAAATTCCTTTAAAAATTTTGAACAACTTTTTATAATAATAAGTTGTGAATCTTATATGACCCTGTAATGTAAACGTCGTATCGGTAAGTTTATAGGTTATGTTCCATATCTACAAATATGTGATATTATCTATAAAATTTTGTTATATAAGAAACGTCGTTCTATGTTGCCCAGATAAATGATGGAGATAATTTTTACCTGAAGAGGCTCCACGTCGTGGAGCGAAAGCATGTTTTAAATAAACTGAAGGATCAGTAGATCAAAAACCAACATCTTCGTATATAGTATATAATTTATTTCTTCTTTTGAAAATTCAAATCTTCCATTGAAAATTAGTGCTTTTTGGGTTGGAAATGAATTTTTACATTCTCATAATTTATTATGACAATTAGTCCCGAAACTAATTACAGTACTTTCGAGCTATTACTTAGTTCTATTGAACCATCAAAATCTCAACGGTACGGCGCATCCCAAAAATCCCGAACTCACCAATATGTTGCAGTACATAAAAAATAGTACATATGTGTTTTTCGTTACGCGCTAATTCGTCGATTTGAGGGGTGAAAAGCACCCTTAACTATTACCCCCAAAAACCGTTTTTCTTCATTATTTCAAAACAAAAAGCTCACTGGGACAAGTTTTTTATGCCTAGGGGTTGCAACGTTTATTTTTTACAAGAATGAATGTGGTTTTTTTTTAAATTTTGTTCATACAGAAACTTTAAAATCAGCTTAATTTCACTTTTCCTTTGTACTATTATCAACGAATTCATTTCAACTTATTTATATGTTATCGCTAACTATGTTATTTGATTTCGCATCACTGTATCTGTCGTTGCGCGTGGACAATGTGGCTACGCGACTGCACTAAAAAATTAATATTCCTATAAAGTATACGCTGTAGTTGAAAAATAATTAAAATTTTCTTGGCAGTTAGGGCAATATGGTGTTTTCAAAAAACTCGCGCTTGAAAACTCAAAATCATGTAACTCTCTGAATTTTGAATATTCGAAGAACAAACATTTGAATGGCCTTGTGAGGATTAGCAAAAGATAAAACAAGAGAAGCCTTCATAACCATGATACATTTGCATTTAAATCTATTTAATTTTGATCCGAATACGGATTACAAAGAATATTATATTTTAGTTTATCATTTTTCTATTGAATTGATGATAAACGTACTGTAGACTATCTTCATTGGAAGCAACTTCTTTAAACCAACGTAAAGAGTACTGTATGCCTACAGGACATTCCCTCATTTCAATTACGGTCATTTCGTCAACCGCACCGCTCATCATGTTTATTTTTAATCTTGAGCAATATTTATCTGTCTTATATATTCCAAGAAGAATCCCACTATACTCCAGTATTGCAAAAACGTCACCATTGGATGTTGATAAAACAATATGTTCTCGGGTTGGCACGGGCACATATCTATTATATTCTGCCCGCAATTTTATTGGTAAACCGGCAGGAATAACATATCTTCGAAATTCGAATTGCCGGTTCTGATTTGTCTGAGGAATAAGCCGAATATATCCAAGTTTTTCAAGTGTATATCCAAGTACGTCATGTGGAAAAGACCTTCCCGGAGAAGCCCTAGACTCTCTGGCAGAAGAAGAAGAACTAGGATTACGTTCGAAATTGGGATTCCATTCACACTGTAGTGAATCGTATTCTACAGAAGCTTTAATAAAACTCCTTGAGAACATTGCTTGACCATGGCCTACTGGACAATCCCTTCTGTCATCTGGAGTCAAATTATCAACTGCGCCACTTATCATATTTATTTTTATTCGCGAATGATATTTATCTGTCCTATAAATTCCACGAAGAATACCCCTAGAATCCAATATTGCAAGAATGTCATCATTTGATGTTGATAATACAATATATTCTCGGGTTGGCACGGGCGCATATCTATTTTGTTCCACTAGAAATTTAATTGGCATACCGGAAGGAATAACGTATCTTCGAAATTCAAATTGCCTGTTTCGATTTTTGCGAGGAGTTAGCCGAACATATCCAAGTTCTTCTATTGTACATCCAAGTACTCGATCTGAAGGAAGCCTGCGCAGAGGAGAAATGGATCTGACACGAAGTGGGGGCTCCTGAGATGTCCGGTCAGGTGAATGTTGTCTGGCAGAAGAATAAGCAGGATTGCGTTCGCCATCAGGACTCCTGCTAGCAGGAAACCATGACCTGCCATGCAAAGGAGCATCCTCTGGAGAAATCTGGTCGGGTAAATGATGTCGAGCAGCAGAAGAAGAAGAAGGGCCAGGATTACGTTTGCTATTAGGTTTCTCGTCAGGCTTTGAACTGCATTCTGCAAGAAGAAATAGAAGATTCTTTTTTTTTTGTTCAGCACATTCATGTCTAATGTCTTCAGTTAAATTCAACGTTTCTTTGCAGAAAGCATATTTCTGATGATTCAATAAAAATTATGAGAAATAATTTTCAATTGTAAGAACTCCCCACCGTACATTTTTCTTGTTAAATAAACATATACTTGTGGTGGAATGAATTATTTGTGGCATGTATTATATGAAATATAATAAGAACTACAGATATATTATATTATTATATTCACCAATAGAATTCACGATGACCGCCAAAGTACAAACAAAAGTACAGACCATCCGCATTTTCGCAAATCAGAGAAAAAACGGATTAATGCATTAGTGAATAATTTGGTTAACAACTGTATCTGGGAAATATTCCATTGCATCATCAGAGTACAAATATATACACCAGTAGCAGTTATCTCACACATATGTGAAATAACGACTTTATTAGTGTCAAGATTGTCTCTCGCAGATAATGATATCATTTGATGTTTTCTATTACGATCATTTTAATAACAACATTCTGATCTCGCATGGAAACTAAAACGTTTTATGTAAAAACTGAGTCAACACGTCAACTTACAAAGAAATTATCAGATTAAATGAACTGATTGAATGTCTGATTAAATTTTCATTTGCAGGGAAATAGTATTTCCATACAAATGTATGGAAATTCTGCGTTTTTGAGGTGAATTGGAATGCATTTATATAACATGCTGGTATATATTTCTTTTTTTAAAATTCCTAACGGCTTTCGCAAATGTTCAATTAACTACTGAGATGAGAATAAAAAACAATCTAAGGCAGAAAAACAAATTTCACATGTGAAGACATTTTTTCTTTAAATTCATTTTTACGCTTTATTTCGATCTATATCATTCTTATAAAAGAACTTTATATGGATGAGGAAGAAGTAAGAAAAGGGAGGAGAAGTAGAAGTATGTGAGTGGATTCAGGGGAAGTAAAAGATGGAGAAGTCAGGGGAGGGATGGGATTGGAAGTGTGGGATGTGAGGGGTTGCGAAGTTGGAGAAGCGAGTGTAATTGTGGGATGTGAGACGAGGGGAAGTAGAGAAAGGAGAAGTCAGGAAATTGTGAAGGTAGAAAGCAAGAGAAGTGAGGGATGTGAAGAATGTTAGGAGTTGTGATGTAGATGAAGGACAAGTAAGAGAAGTAAAGATGTTATATTATTATGTATTTACCAATAGAATGAAGGAAAACGGCGAGAGCGAGGAATAAAGGACCCACAGTTATCCTCATTTTTTACTTATCGAGTAGATGAGAGTGAATGGCAGTAGATGATACTTATTCAGCGAGAAATGGAGTTTTAATTGAAATTTTCCCATATACGTATATATACACTAGGGGGCTTTTCGTATTCCACGTAGCCAATTTTGATTTGCTGACTCCCCCTTCTTGACGTCCTGCCTCACTGCTCCACTCGCACAATTAAGTTTCATAGAGATTTTCTGGTCTATGTTCTCGTATACGTGTATGTTATAGAACAAATAGCGCTATCTGAAAAATTATATTGACACACGCTGATAGTTTAAATAAAGTTTCCAGAAAACAGATCTTTAGAGTAATTGAAAAAAATAAAATGTCACACTTTAGAGCCCAAAATGCTCTCAAAAGAGAGGGAACGGGGTGATTTAAAAAAAAATAGGAGATGGTAGTGAAATAAATTCTTTTAAACACCACTTATGTTAATACCATATGCAATTCAATATAAAACCCTTTCAATCCTTGAGATTTCATGTTCAGTGTCATCAGCAACCAAATAGCTGAACTTTCAAGCAAAAGAAAATAATATACATTGTAATCACATTTAAAATGATTAAGAAAGTATAGAAAATGTAAGACTCATGCACTAACAAAAAGTTTTCTTTTACTGAGTGAATTTCATTTGGCTGAAGTAATTGGAAGTCTTGACCATTTGCAAAACTTTGAATTGAAAAAATGATTTACAGCTGCGCCACCACGACGCGGCACAGAAAGCATCCTTCAGAGCGTCAAGACTAATGATTTCTAAGAATGAAAAAAAATACGTCATTAGGATTTTGAGTAGATGTGATAAGATAGACGCAATATGATAGATTTAATGTTTTCACGATAATTCATTATAGTACAATTATGTGTTTCGGTTTTCAATCTTGTGCAAAACTACGAGTCTTGCCGACGTATCGTGAACATTGCCTGTGATTGGTCAAAAGCCCCACCGGGGGGACTGGTCGAACTTGATTGGCCAATAATTTTTTTTTTAAATCCCGGATGTACGACAAGCCAAATCGGATTGGTATTATATCCATTGTCCCTCTCGATTTTTCTAGGGTGTTTTAAGATTTCGATTGTTTCTCTATGTTTTCTTGGGAAAATATTGTATGTTTTGCGATGACGGTCGTTTTGTCGAAAAAATGCTATGTCCTGTTTCGATATGATGCTCACTCAGCTAGTGTTGATTGCGTGAAATGTTTTATCCTGACTTTACACTCATGTTCCTTCGCGCGTTGGCTCACCGCGCTCCCGGTTTCTCAAATACAGTCGTTCCCACATGGGCAAGGTATTTTATATACTTCCAGATCACTGAGAGGTTCCTTATTATGTTTTGGGTGGTTTGGAAGTTTCGTAATTCCTTTTGTAATGTATCTTCATCCGTATGGAGACAGCTCTACATATAAATGAGTTGATGACCGATTGATCCATGTCCATGTCTCCATATGACAAAAGTGTTGTCAAAGTAACGGCACAAAAATTCTGGTTTAAGCCGAGATCGGTTGAAGATTTTAGTTTCTAGATGTTTTATAAAGATTGTATCAGAGATTGGCACTTTCATAATGAGAGATACTACGTCGAAACTCTCTAGGATGTCTTGGGGTTGAATTTGAATCTGTTGTATCTTTGGGACAAAGTCAAAAGAGTTTTGGACGTGTGTGATGGAGTTTCCTGTTAAAGGATTTATTTCTTTGGTAAGGAAGGGTGCTAGGTTGTAAGTTGGTGAGTTAATTGCACTGACGATCGGTCTAAGTGAAATGTTGTTCTTGTGGTTTTGTGGGACTCGGTAAAGTTTTGGAGAGATGGGATTGGTAGGTCCACGATTTTGTTGTTTTAGTCTTCTCTATTCATTACTACTGTTGTGTTGCCTTTATCTGCGGGTTATATTATGATGTTTTTATTCCGATTGTGTTCTTTAATTATTGTTTTTTCTTGTTTTTTTTAAGTTTGAGGAGGGAAGTTGTGCTTGGCGTAAGATGTTGGCCCTCTTACGCCGTACGTCTTTCGCTTTTTGGGTGGAAGTGTTTATATATTTTTTAATAAAAAAATTAATTTTCAATACGAAGAAATGAATTTTAAAGCAAGAAGGTGAATTAGTCATCATGAATATTAATTTTCTACAACGAAAGACAAAGTTTCAACAAAATACAGAAGTTTGCAGCCAAATTGTTGAGTTTTGAACTGAAGAAGATAAATGTTCAACAAAACATGGAATAGTTCATTTTTCAGTTAAAAGCATCATTCTAAAAAATGTTAAAAAATTGTTAAATTTGAAAAAATATATATTTTTTTCGACAAAAATTACGAATCATCAACTAAAAATGTGAATGTTTAACAAAGTAGTTCCATTTTCAACGAAATAGTTGAATTTTGAACCAAAAAATATTTTTTAGTTATTATTCACGATTAGAAAAAATCTCGCAAATTTAATCAAATATCCTGGTTTAAGGTTTCATTATTTTGTTGAAAATAAGTTTGTTTTTTTTGGTTGAACGTTAATTTTTTCAACTGAAAATTATTCTATTTCATTTTTGGTTTTATTTGTAGATGTATGTATGTATGTATGTATACCATTAAGCCATTTCCCTTTCGGGTTAGGCGTGACACTACCCGATTCGGGTAGTGTTTCTAGGTTGATAACTTGTAGTAAATAACTACAAGTGTGGGCTCACCACACCCATGATATGACAACAGCACTCAGTTTTCTCGAATGGTCACCCATCCAAGTGCTAACAGCGCCCAACGCTGCTTAACTTCAGTGATCTGACGAGAACTGGTTTTTTCAGCGTGGTATGGCTGTTGGCTGTTTTATTTGTAGATAATAATTTTTTTCCTTTTGAAATACAATCACTTGGTTTGAAGCCAAAGTCCGAAAAGAATCTTTTTTTAAATTTTCAACTTCGAAAATTCATATTTCTGGTTAAAAATTTAACGATTTTGTAGATGATTTTTCATTTTTTCTTCCAAATTTAGTTAAGTTAGAAATTTAACTATTTTGGTTAAAAAATTTTCCTCGCGGTTAAAAATTAATGTTTTTTTTGTTAAAGTTAAATTTTTCATCCGGCAATTTAACTATTTTAATTTTTGGTTGGCAATTTATTTTTTTGGTTGGAATATTAACCGAAATTTTTACTCGATGATTAACCTATTGGATTAAAAATTCGTCGTTTTTGGTTGAATTCAATTTTTTCAAAATACTTTTTTTTCTTCTTTTTTTTAAAGATATAAAACTCATATTTCTTCTTGTTTACATCTTTTTTGTTTGAAAATTCAACAATTTTGTTAAATTTAAAAATGCGTTCCTTTAGATTAAAAATTCATCTTTTTTGTATAGGGTTTTTTCTCATAGAAAATCTTTTTTGTTTGAAAATTTAACTATTTCGTTGAAAACTCAATATATTTTGACTTCAACTTGAAAATTTGGTGTGATTAATTTTTTTGTTGACAATTTATATTTTTTGTTCAAAATCAAACTCTTATTTAAATAAAAATGTATCTTTTTGGTTATATTGATCTCATTGTTTGAAAATTTAATTATTTAATTTTTTTCAATCAGTCTTCTATGTTAAAAAATCATCTTTTGGTTTGACTGTTCAACTCTTTAATTAAAAATCTAATTTTTTTAAATTCATCATTTCAGTTGCAAATTCATCTTCTTAGTTTAAAATTTAACTACATTTTTTGTTGTTGAAAATTTGCCTTTTTTGGTTGAAAATTAATCTTCTTGGTCCAAAAATCAATTACTTATTTTAAAGCCAAACTATCAAAAAAAAAATTCGGATGAAGTTTCACCATTTTAGTTGAAAAGTCATATTTTTGGTTTATCTATATTGTAGAAAATTAAACTATTTAAATGAAAATTTACTTTTTTTGATCAAAATTGACAATACTTTTTGGTAGAACATTATCCTTCTCGGCGTATAATCAATCTTTTTGTTTAAGAATTGATCCTTTTCATTTTTTTTAGTTCAATTAAATTTTTTGAAAATTTGTTTCTTTTTTTTTAAATATAATTTTTTAATTGAAACTTCAACGAATCTAATTTCAACATGATTCTTAAAGGTTGAGAATTTCACTATTCTGTTCAAAATTCATTTTTGTTACCTTTAATTCAACTGCATGAAATTTCGTTGTTTAGTAGAAAATTTATCTTTTATGATATAAAACCCAAAAAACAACTTTTTGAATTTTCTTGAAAAATCGAAAATTCAAATTCCGACCGCACAAAAATTAATGAAAAATGAAAAATTCCATTTTTCGGTCAAACTATACAATATACGTAAAAAGATGACTCAATAAAAATTGTGTACTCAAGAAAGGTCTACAAATTGGTTGAAGATTACTTTTTGATAGGATACCTAGTTTTTGTTTCATCCGTAAAAAACTGTACTGAAAATAGAAAAATTGAATTTTTAGATAAACACAAGATACAAAAAAAATTAAGACAAAATTTGTTTCCCCAAAAAAGAGCTACAAATTCGTAATTAATTATTTTTTGATGGGATGCGTAGTTTTTGTTCTAATTTTGAAAAATAACAACAATAAAGAAATTAAATTTTTGGAAAAACGACGCAAACTATGAAAAAATGAATTGACAAAAGTTGCTCATCCAAGAAAGAGCTACAAATTTGTCACAATAATTTTTTGATAGGACGCGTATTTCTTGTTTCAATTGTTTTTCTCTCAATTTTCTTCTAATCGTAAGAAACAAGATTAAAAATAAAAAATTACACTTTTGAAGAACGACACAAGGTACAATAACATTTTATTTAACCAAATTTTTAGCCTAAATTATAACTAGTTAGTTAGTTAGTTTTAATGCGGGTGGGAAGCCCATGGAGAGCTCCCCTGGCGCTCAAGCTATAAAGCCTATTGTGCCACACCCTTACTTATTCACTCTCAGCAGTCGAATCCAGACCTCTTGACGAAGCCCAGTATGTCGACCACTGATCGTGTTGCAATTTCCTCTGTGTCCATAAAATGGGCCCCGAGGGTCTGTTGCCTGAGCCTAGCTAATGCCGGGCACTGGCATAATACATGCAGGGATGTTTCGTCATCCCTGCCACATTTCCTGCACTCTGTCGTGGGGTTATACCCCATTTTGTGCATATGATAGTTCAAGTGGTTGTGCCCTGTTAGGGTCCGTACCACTGTCCTTATATCTTTCTTGGGTAAACCCAGGATTTCCCTAGCTCTGCCCATCCTATAGGTATACCCCAGGATGGATTTCGCCTGACGGCAACCCTGGGTTTGTTCCCAGCATTTCCGGTGTTTTGTTCGGATCCAGCTTTTAATGGCCATCCCGACACAGCAAGACGCTATTCCCAGTACCGGTTCCGGTCCTATGAATTCGCTCGCTGCACCGCGTTTCGCCAACTGGTCCGCCTTTTCGTTGCCCTTGATCCCTGTGTGACCAGGGACCCATATGAGAGCCACTTTGTTTTTTTCTGCAAGTTGGTTTAATGCTTTTTTGCATTCCCAAACCAGTTCTGATGTTATGTCTGGTTTCCCTATTGCAGTTAGTGTCGCTTGGCTGTCCGAACAGATCGTAATCTGTTTGCCAGCAGCGTTTTGCTCTATTAGTATTTCAGCACAGCGAAGGACGGCCAGGACCTCCGCCTGGAAGACAGTAGCGTGTCGCCCAAGTGTGATCCCTATACCTTTCCCTCTCTTTCTGTCATAAATTCCTGCTCCTGACCCTCCCTCTCCCCTGGAGCCATCTGTATACCAAATTTCCCCCTGGAGTAGTGGGTTACCATTAGCTTTCCACAGATCCCTGCTTGGGATGCAGACGCGGAAAGCTTTGGCGAAGTTGAAGCGTTTTGTTATTTTATCTTGCCTCATCTGTAGAATCGGCAGTGCGCTGATATCACTCGGGAGTCTAGTGTGTCTAGTCCCCGGAGTCCATCTATTTGCTCTTGCCAGACGGTCCATCGCGTGTGCCGCTCTAGCAGTTATCGCCACATGTAGGGGTTCCTCACAGAGCATGAATCCTATATCCGCTGTGGGCGCAGTCCTCATTGCTCCAGTCAAGCCCCTAAATGCTAGCGTTTGTAATCTTCGCAGCCTGTCCTGCATTGTTTTAAGTTCCACCCGTGGCCACCAGACCACGGCCGCATGTAGGAGCCTGGGTTTTAAGACAGCAGAGTAGAGCCATGCAAGCATTTTAGGCCCTAGCCCCCACGTCAACCCAAATGCTCTCCTGCACATCCAAAAAGTCATGACAAATTTCCTGCATTGGGTCTCCAGGTGCTTTGCCCAGCTCAGCTTGCCATCTAGGATTACTCCCAGATATTTAACCGAGTCTGAACAAGTCAGCTTCCCACCACAGAATACAGGAGCGTCAACTTTCGGAACTTTATAATTTCTCGTGAAAATGACCAGATTGGTCTTTTCCGGATTTACCGAGAGCCCTGAGCTATCGCACCAGAGCTCTACGATGCGCAGCGCCGACCTTATAAGACCCATCAGCGTATCCAGATGAGCCCCCCTGACCAGGATTACAAAGTCATCCGCGTATCCCTGAGTATAGTACCCCTCATTATTTAGCCTTCGAAGAAGGCCGTCCACTACAATGCACCACAGGAGGGGCGACAGGACACCCCCCTGTGGGCAACCCCGCGGAGCTATCCCCCTTACTAGGCCTTCACCCCATCTGGTTTCGAGTCTTCTTCGATGCAGCATGCTTCCTATCCAGCAAACTAGCTGGTCCGGCACACCACATCTCAAAGCCTCTCGACAGATGACTTCTGGAGGAGTATTGCTGAAAGCACCCTCTATATCCAAGAAAGCGCCCACAGCGTACCCCTTTTGTTCCAACTGCTGCTCCAATTTTGCCACAACAGCATGAAGCGCAGTTTCTACCGAGCAGCCTGCCTGGAAAGCATGCTGCCCTTTATGTAGCGGGGAGGCCAAGAGCACCTCATCCCTAATGTATCTCTCGACCAGCTTCTCCAGCGTCTTCAAGATAAAAGACGTTAGGCTGATCGGTCGGAAATCTTTGGCAGCAGTGTAACCCTCCCTCCCAGGTTTGGGTATGAAGGCCACTCTGCCATCCTTCCATGCCGATGGCACGTGTTTAAGGGCTATACTTGCCCTAAATAATTTTGTCAGATGAGGGACGACTACATCCATGCCTTTTTGTAAAAGCACTGGATAAATGCTATCCGCTCCTGGTGATGTAAAGGGACAGAATGACCCTACGGCCCATTCCACCTTTTTGTAATCAACGACCTTAGCGGCGAAATTCCAGTCGGCCCTTTCCACACCTTGGCCCCGGCCTTCCTCATCTTGGTCGGTTCGGATTCGCTGAAAACCCGGGAAGTGAACTTCCATCAGGTGATCCAGCGTTGCTTCTTCATCTTCGGCAAACTCACCATTATCGAGCCTTATGAGCCCGAGGCGAGCTTCCGGATTTTTCGCCAGGATCTTGTGGAGCCTCGCTGTTTCCGGAATGTTTTTCGATTCCTCGCAGAAGCCCCTCCAATCTTCCTGCTTATACTTTCTTATGTTTTTATTGTATTCACACTGGGCCGTCTTATAGATGTCCCAGTCCGAAGGCAATTTAGTTCTATTTGCCCTATTGCACAACATTCTTGTCTTTTTACGGAGTTTCTCCAGGTGGGTGTTCCACCATTCTGCTCCCTTCCTAGACTTAATTGTGCTTGTAGGGCAATTGTTCTCATATGATGTTGTCAGGGCCCTTCGCAGAAAATCTGCGGCGTGCTCCAACTCATCAATGGTACCATAGCTTGTGGGAAATTCCGCAAGCCTCCCTTTGAGTTCCTCTTTATATGAGTCCCAAAGTGTATTTCTGGGGTTTCTGATATTAGAAACCACTGGTTTACCTAGGGTTAATCGAAACACAATGTGTTTGTGGTCCGAAAGAGAATCCTCATCGGAAACTCTCCAATCCACTACCCTGCTCCTCAGTGCACCTGAACATAGAGTCAAATCGAGAACCTCACTCCTGTTTTTAGTCTGGAATGTGGGAGTATCACCCCGATTCAGAATCTCAAGCTCTGTGCCCGCTATGTATTCAATTAAATCTCTACCTCTGTCATTGATGTTTGTGCTTCCCCACACCGTGTGGTGAGAGTTTGCATCACAGCCCAACAGCAGAGGGATCTTGTTCTCTTGACAATACCGAATTAGAGCCTCCACCTCTCTGGGAGGCGGGGGTCCCTCGGCGTCGCCAGGGAAATAAGCCGAGGCAATAAATACCTCTAGCCTCTCTCCATTACTGCCCCTGAGTCTCACCTTAATAACGGTAAGATCTCTAGAGCAGAATTTAGGCACCAAGATCGCATCCATACCCTTGACGGCTATGCATGCCCTTGGCGTTTTTTCGCGTGGCCCCTTATATATGGAGCCACATCCTGACAAGCCACAAATCCTTTCCCTGTATAACCAGGGTTCTTGGATTAGGGCGAGCCCTGTCTGCACCACAGACATGCGTCTGGCTAAAACCGCCGAGGCGCCTTTGCTGTGGTGCAAATTAATCTGCGTAATGGAGATTCCCGTCTCAGCCATTGAAAGGCTAGTTCGGGGCACCTCCGGACGCTTCTGGGACCCCTGCGGATCCCAGTTGGGTCACCCGGAAGGTAACCCTACTCGCCCCTAGATAGGGACGATAATCTAGAGCCGCGAGGGCTCTGATTGAGGATTCGGGAAGACCAACGACTAGAATCCAGCCTCTCCCCTTCGGCCTGGATCTCTGCCTGTCGGAAAACACCTTCCACGAATCAGTTCGTAGCGACGGGTTCTGAAAACTCAGGCGCCCCAGAACGGTCGCCGGACTCTCGGGATTACCGGGAATCAGTACGGTCGCTCTGCGGTACCTTTGCAGACACTCCGTCCCCTTGACTTCCAAGTTCAGACCTTCTCTAAGCCTGAACATTGGGGTTTTCTCCACAATCCAGTCTCGCGACCAGATATCCGCGGCCTCCACAACGATAGCCCCCGACCTAATGAAGATGTCGTTGAATCTGGGGGCGCGTCCCTCACGGGGTAACGCGTCAATCCCTTTTGAGATTTCATCCCTCAACCTGTCCAAATCCTCGAGAGTTAGACAGTCATCAGGATAACCCGACGCAACGACAACTCTCACCAGGGCGTTGTTGGCCATCTGCGCGAAAGTAAGGCCCTGTGTTACCAGAGCCTTCTGCCGTTTCAACTCCCTGTTCGGGGGAGTTTCTGCGGAGCCCTTCTTCCTCTTGCCTATAGAATAAGCCTGAGGAGTTGCTCCGGGTAAAGTTTGAGCAGCCACTGCCCCCTGTGAGGAGCCTTGGCTGCTGTTTGCGAGCCGCGCATTACGGGCTCTCCTTCTTTGTGCTCCGCTACGGTGCCTCTTCCCTACGGAGAGTTCCGTTAGCTGCACTTCCACGGCTTCGACATAATTGTCTCCACCATCTTCATTATTTCGCACCGCCTCTGGAGGGTTGCCCCCTACGGAGCCTCCCTCTTTTGGCGGTGGGTTGGATGATGGACCCGAAACGGATCCCTCATCGTTTATATTTTGTTTTTTAAAATTTGTTGGAAACATTCATGTCCCACGAGAAGCTAGGGAAATAGGAAACACCCCCCACAGAGCCCCGCTTGCAGGGGGCGGGTCTAAATACTATGGGATTCGACCTGGTGTCCCAAAGTCTCCGTTAAGACACCTCCTTTGAAACCCCCGCCTGACCACCTCTACTGAGGGGGGCAGACCGGGCGTCCAAGGATTTGTTGACCCTGGTGCCATTCAGCCCTCGACACGGCGATCACATCTTAGCTTGGGAGCATGAGAACTCGCGCTCTCGATATTCCAGTGGGCTTTGCCATTACCCCCTGGAAGGATCTCTCCTTGGTTTAAGTCTCACCGACCAGAGTCCGTCAGTTCCCCAGAGTAGCCACACCTCGCGATGCGGCCCCTCAGGTTCACCTATTTCGGATCTGTGGTAAATGAGACCCGTAAGCCCTCCCACCAGCTACAAGGTCCCGCGATCCCTAGGGAGGGAAATTATAACTACAAATTTTCTTAAAATCTCTTCATGCTAGGATGCGTATTTTTTGTTTAAGTTGTAAAAAATAACATTGAAAATAAACAAATAAAATTTATGGAAAAACGACACATATTGCAATAAAATGTTTAATAAGAAAATTGTTTTTTTTTTTTCTTATAGTATGTGAACTTTTTATTTTAATGATAAAAAGAAGGCAAGGAAAATATGTATGTTTCAAAATCAATGCATATTATGAATTGTGATAATATAAATTTATGGAAATGATACATTTTCCAGAGTAGCTAAAAATAAAATTTAATGCAAAATTACAAACAAATATTAAATTATTCACGATAAATGAAACTTGTACTTTATTTTGCAATATCTGAATAAGCAGTTCCAGGCCGAGGTATATACATAAATGTAATATACATTTGATATAAAAGTGTTGAATATGATATGATGAGAATGAGTTCGTTAAAGAGGAAGGAGCTTTAACGAAAAAGAATTCACAATCACCAAATTACAGTTGTTGATGCTTTGACTTTTAAGTTTAAAAGGTCTGGGCATAAATGTGGATGGCATTTTATATTGAATTCAATATGGGCGACCCCTAGGAACAAATATTTTGATCTTCAAACTTTCTTTCCCGTAAAATGATAATCTCGTGAGAATCACCCACATAATGGGAATTATAACAATTTTTTTAAATTCATAAATTTTTATTTTCTCTTACAGAATCGAGTTGGCAGGGTTGTGTGTTCAGCCGAGATCCTCAAACTCTAAATGGTCTTCTATCAAGAAACTTTAGATTTCCTGCTGGTAAGGAACTATACTACATTATAAATAAAACAGAGCAGTATACACCATTAGACAAAGGCTAGGAGTCTCAGGTACAAAGAAACAGCGATGTTTAATTTTTTAGAATTTATCTCCGGGGTAATCATCTTCATAGAGTATTTTTAAAAGATCCAGATACAAATGCGGCAATGAGCGTTCACTTTCCATACGATATTAGGCCACTTACTAAATCAGAAAGACGCTGCTTGGACAAAAATTCAAATGGTTTGTAACTTTTTATTCTTATCTTTTGATTTTAAATTATTACGTTTTGAAACATGAGAATTTTAAATTTGAAAGGCTACCAACGGAGATTTCAAAAAATGAATTAGAAATTAAATACACATCGTTTTATGAAAACGCAAACATAATAAGTATTACATGGATTAACGTATGAGTACAAAAAAAAAGTAATTTCCATAAAACCCGCTTCATTTTTATAAACAAATTAAGCGAACATATTATTGAACCGATAATTAATATGGAAAATTATGTTGCTAAAGCTACTCTCAGTTATGGTCAGAATGACTTTTCGGCGCGAAATTATAAACAAAATCAATAGTTAGAGGGCCAATGTCAACATAAAATAATAAAAGACCAACTGCATCTTTACGTTTTCTAGAGATGCAGTTGGTTTTTTATTATTTTATGTTGACATGGGCTTTCTAACTATTGATTTCATTTATAATTCCGCGCCAAAGAGTCACTCTCACAATAACTGAAAGTTGCTTTAGCAACATAATTTTCCATATTAATTTTCGGTTCAATAATATGTTCACTTAATTTTTTTATAAAAATGAAGCGGGTTGTATGAAAATTACTTGTTTTTTGTTGGTATTCATACGTTGATCCGTGCGATACGTATTATGTTTGCGTTTTCAAAAAACGTTGCGTATTTAATTTCTAATTCATTTTTTTAAATTCCAGTTTGTAGCCTTCCAAATTTAAGATTCTCATTATTTAAAACGTAATAATTCAAAATCAAAAGATAAGAATTACGTGACAGTCAAGTTTTTAACTACTTTAAGTTATTGTTGTTCTCTGGCTCGCATATTAATATTGTATCGCTGTGTGTATTATATCAATTATGTTCAAGTGTGAACTAAATGATCAATGTATATTGAAATGATTTATTTTTCAAACAACCCTTCTCATCACTTAAGATCTCTTCAGCCTGATGTCCACTGCTGTGCCATCATTGCCTTTCAAAATTCCCCCTTTGTAATTTTTGGGAACCAAACCATGCAAAAATAATTGGTGAACACATCCTTGAACGATATGCAGTTCTGGAACGATACATTTCTCAAGGACGAGCACATGATCTTCCTTTATGAGAGGCAGATTTATTGTGCTATGCCAATGTTAAGCTAATTTTTTATTTCCACCTAATGCTATGAATTTCTCATGATCTTCGTTCAAATCTCCATAAGATTTCGGTCCCAAATAGTCTTGAGTTGTATTGAGAAATTGAATTTCAATGGCCATTTCTTCATCCTTGTCACTGTTGTTACATACTGAATCTGTAGGAAAAAACTCTCATTTTGGTTAGCGTGATGAAACAGTACACACCAAAACTTGGAGTATCAAATTGTTGCAGCTATTTCGATCTAAGATTTCAACGTTATATGATTTACTTTAGAGGAACAATAAAAATTAAGAAGTACATACGAAGATGTTGGTTTTTGATCTACTGATCCTTCAGTTTAATTAAAACAAGCTTTCGCTTAACGATGTGGAGCCTCTTCAGGTAAAAATTATCAGGAAATAAAAATTAATGATCATCAACATGCGAGTGATTTTAAAGATATGTTTTTTATTATTATTATCGATTAGCGATTCGAACTCGAAAGTTCATCGCCTCATCTACCCGAAACAGCCACGCATCTCTATCCTGTGCATCCTCCATCCAGTTTAAGTAATCATGTCCTAGTTCTTTTAGATCATCCCTTACATTTTTCTCCCATCTGTTTCTCGGTCTGCCAAGAGGTCTCTTACCAATCGGTTTCCCTCTTAAAACTTGCGCCACTGTTCTTTCATTGCCCATTCTTGCTACATGCCCCGCCCATCTTAATTTACGCGCTTTCATTACTCTATTAATATTTGCTGACCCGTAAAGAGCGTGCAGCTGATCATTGTGCAGTTTTTCTCCATTCACCAGTCTCTTCGTCCTTCTTTGGACCATAGATTTTTCTAAGTACTTTATTTTCAAAAACTCAAACCTATTCTCCTCTCCTTTCGTCATCGCCCACGTTTCACACCCGTACAACGACCGGCATTATTATTGTTTTGTAAATTCTTACTTTAATGTTTCTAGATAGCAATCGCGATTTTAGTAGTGTGTTTGCTGCATAATAGCACCCATTTCCTGCGTGCAGCCGCGCGTTGATTTCCGTTTTAATATTATTTTTGCTATTAATAATAGACCCGAGGTATTTAAACTCGTTAACCCCTTCGAATTTCATATTTCCGGCCATAAGATCCCCGCCTACATTACTTTGTTCGGATCTGACGACGGTCATATATTTCGTCTTTGATTCGCTAACTTCCAAACCAATATCTTTGGCTTTTGTGATCAAGATTTCTTCATTTTTAGCTACGGCTTCTTTATCATCCCCTAGTAAGTCGAGATCATTCGCATACCCAAGAATTTGTATTATCCCATTGAGGGTAGCACCGGTCGGATTCACTTGTACTTGTCTGACCACGTATTCTAAAACTAAGTTGAAAAGGAGCACGAAAGTGCATCGCCCTGTTTCAGGCCATCGCGGATCGAAAACTCTTCCGATAAACTTCCGTTTGCACGTATTCTACCCCTACTGCCGCTTAAGCAAATTTCGATAAGTCTAACTAATTTTCTTGGTACACCCAAGAACTCTAGGATCCAGTACATTCGTGTGCGTATAATAGAGTCGTAAGCTTTTTGAAATCGACAAATAGCTGATGCACTACTTAATTAAATTCCCATTTCTTTTCTAACAGTTTTCTAATTGTAAACATTTGATCGCTTGTAGATCGATTTCGGCGGAATCCACACTGGTAATCCCCAATGATTTCCTCGGCAAAAGGAGTTAGTCTACTTAAGATTACATTGGACAGGATCTTATAACATGAAGGCACAAGTGAAATTCCCCGATAATTGTTACAGTTCGTTTTATCGCCTTTTTTGAAGATAGGAATAATAATAGAGGTATTCCATTCCTCCGGCATGCGTTCTGTTTTCCAAACTGCGCGTATTAATTTACAAATTTGCCTTGTGAGGCAAGGGCCTAAATTTTTTATCAGTTCTGACGGTAGGTCGTCGATGCCCGCGGCTGTGTTATTTTTTAACTTCTTTATGGCCATTTCTATTTCTATATCAGTAGGATCATCAATTAATAGATCGGCAGTGTGGATTTCACCGAGATTACCTTCAACGGGGGCTTCGCGTACATTTAATAGTTTATCGAAATAATCTTTCCATAAATTCAGTCTCTCTGTCGCATCGGCTACTAGATTGCCATTTTCGTCCCGCATTACTTCCGTTCTACTTTGAAAGCCTTTCTTTATAAAATTGATTCCCCTGTACATCTCACGCGGGTTATTTTGTTTATTATGCGTTTCTATTGCTAGTATTTAATTCTTTTCGCACTCCCTTTTCTTGGATCTATAAAGCCTATTTGTACTTTCACTAATCTCGAGATACTTCTTATGTGTTTGATCGCACTTATTTTGTAAACTAATTAGTTTGGCCTTCCGACGTTTTTCAATCCAAAGTTTGCACTCTTCGTCCAACCATGGTTTGCTTTTGGTTACTTTCTTTAAACCTATAGTAAGTTTCCCGGCTGTCTTTATCGCCTTTTTCATATTGCTCCACAGGGTTTCCGAGTCCTCCACGTAATTATCGTTATCGCCTCTATGTTCTTGGAGAACGTCGAAACTATTAGATATCTCAACTTGATAATTTAATATTTCTGTTGGTGTTTTAAACTTATCTATATTGAAACGAACTGTTGACTCTGTGCGGCTTGTTTTCTTACTTAACGCTAGCCTAGATCTTAGTTTTACTATCACGAGAAAGTGCTCTGAATTTAAATCCTCTCCCCTGTACGATCTCATATCGGGAATGTTTGTATTACGTCTTCTGTCAATTAGAACCTGATCAAGCTGATTGTGAGTGTTACCATCTGGTGATGTTAGACTACGCGCGTTCAAAATCCCCGCCCTTAGATATTTTACCGTAGTTTTTTGTTGTTGCAAGTTAGCCATGGTAATTTCGTGGAAATCCGCACGTTAGGATCCTATTCCGATTGCAGGTGAGTCCACCGTCCCAGAAGTGATAACCCCCATACCTCTCTGGGTCTAAGTATGAGAGCTTTCCGACTTTGACAAGGACCGTGTCAACTTGTCGTCAGACACATTACAGTTTCATCCTCGTATCCTAGCATCCCCCTGCAAGGCAACGCGCATACTGGCATCAATACCCCTTTGGCCCTGTGCAGGCGAATCATTCCACACATTCCTTGCGGGCAGTGTCATCGCTGCGGTGTCCAATGGGGCAGCAGGATTTTTCCCTTACAAGATTTTTAGTTTTCGTTCGGATAGAGTTTCTAGGTGGATACACGCTGCACCTCGGCTTGCCAGAACCCAGCCATTGCGTATGAACGCGAATGGGTGAGTCCCCCCAAGCCATGGTTGTCATGTACCTATTCTCTACCACTGCTGAGCTCGCCACACTCACGACTGGTTCCTATCAGCTGTCCGCGACTGCTTATTCTTGTATTCGCAGTTAACCTTAAGGGCTGTTCAGCCTTACGGGCCGTTCCTCTATCTGCAACCTGAGGACGCGCTACGTAGTGGTGACAGGAAACCCAATACAAATTCTGTTAATAAAAGATCGGATGTAGAATACCTTAGTAAAATCTACCATAGTCTTATTTTGTCAACTAACAAGGTTTTTTAAAAAAAGTTATAAATATATCCAAGTATTACGTATAACATTGTGCGTTGGCCCGCAAAAGAAAATGTTTAAAACAATGTTAACGTTGGATCTTGAGAGCATTCGTTGTTATATTATTGTAAATTTAAAAATTTTGAACATCAGTAGATCAAAAACCAACATCTTCGTATGTACTTCTCAATTTTTATTGATCCTCTAAAGCAAATCATACTAAGTTGAAATCCTAGATCGAAATAGCTGCAAGAATTTGATACCCCAAGTTTTGGTGTGTAGTGTTTCATCACGCTAACCAAAATGAGAGTTTTTGCCTACAGATTCTGTACGTAACAACAGTGACAAGGATGAAGAAATGGCTATTGAAATTCAATTTCTCAATACAACTAAAGACTATTTGGGACCGAAATCTTATGGAGATTTGAAGGAAGATCACGAGAAATTGATAGCATTGGGTGGAAATAAAAAATTAGCTAAAAATTGTCATAGCACAATAAATCTGCCTCTCATAAAGGGAGATCATGTGATCGTCCTTGAGAAATGTATCGTTCCAGAACTGCAAATGGTCTAAGGAACAATAATTTTGGAATCGTTTGGTTCCCAAAAATTACCAAGGGGGAATTTTGAAACGCAATGATGGCACAGCAGTGGACATCAGGCTGAAGAGATCTTAATTCTGACAATAAATGATAGTAGCTTTAGCAACATAATTTTCCATATTAATTTTCGGTTCAATAATATGTTCACTTAATTTGTTTATAAAAATGAAGCGGGTTATATGGAAATTACTTTTTGTTTGGTAGTCATACGTTAATCCATGCAATACGTATTATGTTCGAGTTTTCAAAAAACGTTGTGTATTTAATTTCTAATTCATTTCTTGAAATCTCCGTTGGTAGCCTTTCAAATTTAAAATTTTCATGTTTCAAAACGTAATAATTTAAAATCAAAAGATAAGAATAAAAAGTTACAAAGCATTTGGATTTTTCTCCAAGCAGTGTCTTTCTAATTTAGTAAGTGGCCTAATATCGTATGGGAAGTGAACGCTCATTGCCGCATACGTGTGAGTATTTTTATCTGGATCTTTTAAAAATACTCTATGAAGTAGATTACCCCGGGGATAATTACAAAAAACTCACCATCGCTGTTTGTTTGTACCTGATATTCCTGGCCTGCTTCTAATCGTGTATACTGCTTTGTTGCATTTATAAAGTAGTATAGTTCCTTACCAGCCGGAAATCTAAAGTTTCTTGATAGAAGACCATGCAGAGTTTGACGAACACGGCTGAACGCACAAGCCTGCCAACTCGATTCTGTAAGACAAAATAAAAATTTATGAATTTTAGAAAATTGTTATAATTCCCATTATGTAGGTGATTCTCTCGAGATTATCCTTGTACAGGAAAGAAAGTTTGAAGAACAAAATATTTGTTCCTAGGGGCCACCCATATTGAATTCAATATAAAATTCCATCCACATTTATGCCCACACCTTTTAAAATTAAAGGTCCAAGCATCAACGACTGTAATTTGGTGATTGTGAATTCTCTTTCGTTAAAGCTCCTTCGTCTTTAACAAACACATTCTCATCATATTATACTCAACACTTTTATATCAAATCTATATTACATTTATGTATGTACCTCGGCCTGGAATTGCTTATTTAGATATTG
The DNA here is from genome assembly GCA_932195095.1 of Andricus curvator. Lineage (NCBI taxonomy): Eukaryota > Metazoa > Arthropoda > Insecta > Hymenoptera > Cynipidae > Andricus > Andricus curvator. The sequence goes on from CAKNYM010050678.1 coordinate 52,704, forward strand.
CAAAATAAAGTACAAGTTTCATTTATCGTGAATAATTTGATATTTGTTTTCTAATTTTGCATTAAATTTTATTCTCAGCTACTCTGGAAAATGTATCATTTCCATAAATTTATATTATTACAATTCATTATATGCATTGATTTTGAAACATACATATTTTCCTTGCCTTCTTTTTAGCATTAAAATAAAAAGTTCACATGCTATAAGAAAAAACAAAACAATTTTGTTATTAAACATTTTATTGCAACTTGTGTCGTTTTTCCATAAATTTAATTTGTTTATTTTCAATGTCATTTTTAACAACTTGAACAAAAAATACGCATCATAGTATGAAGTGGTTTTGAGAAAATTTGTAGATATAATTTAGGCTACAAATTTGGTTAAATAAAATGTTATTGTACCTTGTGTCGTTCTTCCAAAAATGTAATTTTTTATTTTTAATCTTGTTTCTTACGATTAGAAGAAAATTGAGAAAAAAACAATTGAGACAAGAAATACCCGTCCTATCAAAAAATTATTATGACAAATTTGTAGCTCTTTCTTGGATGAGCAACTTTTGTCAATTCATTTTTTTTCATAGTTTGTGTCGTTTGTCCAAAAATTAAATATTTTAATTTTTAAGGTTGTTTTTAATTTTCTAATTTTCAATCAAAGAGATAAATTTTCAACCTGAAGGATAAATTTTCGACCAAGAAGGCTAACTTTCTATTTAAAGAGAATAGTTAAATTAAAAAAAAGGATTTCCGACTAAAATAATGAATCATCAACCAAAAAGATTAATTTCCAACAAAGAAGATTCACTTTCAAATGAAACATAAAAGTTTATACTTCAACCAAAAAATATTTTAATTTCAATCTGAAAATAGCTGAATTCCAGCAGAAAATATGAATTTCCAAGAAAATAGTTCAATCCTCAAAAGAAAAAAAAAACACGTCTCATCAAAAAGTAATCGCTAAGAAATTCGTAGATCTTTCTTGAGCGAATACTTTCTGTTGATTCATTTTTTTCCGCACCTTGCGTCGTTTTTCCAAAAGTTTAATTTTTTATTGTTGTTATTTTTCAGAATTAGAACCAAAACTACGAATCCCATCAAAAAATAAGTAATTACGAATTTGTAGCTCTTTTTTGGGTAACCAAATTTTGTCTTAATTTTTTTCGTATCTTGTGTTTGTCTAAAAATTCAATTTTTCTATTTTTAGTACAGCTTTTTACGGATAAAACAAAAACTAGGCATCCTATCAAAAAGTGATCTTCAACAAATTTGTAGATCTTTTTTGAATACACAATTTGTATTCAGTCATTTTTTTCGTGAATTGTATAGTTTGACCGAAAAATGGAATTTTTCATTTTTCATTATTTTTTGTGCGGTCGAAATTTGAATTTTTGATTTTTCAAGAAAATTCAAAAAGGTGTTTTTTGAGTTTTATACCATAAAAGATAAATTTTCTACCAAGAAACAAAATTTCATGCAGTTGAATTATAGGTAACAAAAAGGAATTTTGAACAAAATAGTGAAATTCTCAACCTTTAACAATCATGTTGAAATTAGAATCGTTAAAGTTTCAATTAAAAAATTATATTTAAAAAAAAAGAAACGCATTTAAAAAAATTGAATTAAACTAAAAAATATGAAAAAGATCAATTTTTAACCAAAAAGATGGATTATACGCCGAGGAGAATAATGTTTTACCAAAAAGTATTGTCATGAAAATGAATCAACTATCAACAATGTTGTTGAATTTTGAAGAAAAAAAATACGAATTATCTACAAAACCGTTAAATTTTTAACCAAATAGTTAAATTTAAAAAAATGAATTTTGATCAAAAAACGTAAATTTTCATTTACATAGTTTAATTTTCTACCATATAGATAAACCAAAAATATGACTTTCAACTGAAATGGTGAAACTTCACCCGAAATTTTTTTTTTTTAATAGTTTGACTTTAAACCAAGTAACTGATTTTTGGACCAAGAAGATTAATTTTCCACCAAAAAGGCGAATTTTCAAAAAAATATGCAGTTAAATTTTAATCTAAGAAGATGAATTTGCAACTGAAATGATGAATTTCAACAAATTAATTTTTTAATTAAAGAGTTAAACATTCAACCCAAAAGATGATTTTTTAACGTAGAAGACTGATTGAAAAAAATGAAATAGTTAAATTTTCAAGCAATGAAAGAATATAAACAAGAAGATACATTTTTACTTAAATACAAGTTTTATTTTGAACAAAAAATATCAATTTTCAACAAAAAATTGGATTGAACCAAATTTTCAAGTTCAAGTCAAAATATATTGAATTTTCAACGAAATAGTTAAATATTCAAACAAAAAAGATTTTCTATGAAAAAAACCCTATAAAAAAGAGATGAATTTCCAATCTTAAGGAACGCATTTTTAAATTTAACCAAATTGTTGAATTTCCAAACAAAAAAGATGCAAACTCGACTAACATTTTTTTTTAATCGAAAAAAAAAACATTTTTTAGCAGACGGAAGTTTCGAACACAAAAAGTTGAATCTTCAACAAAAAAGTTAATCTTCAAGAAGAAATATGAGTTCTATATATCTTCAAAAAAAAGAAAAAAAAAGTATTTTTTTAAACAAATTGAATTCAACCAAAAACGACGAATTTTTAATCCAATAGGTTAATCGCCGACCAAAAATTTGGGTTAATTTTCCAACCAAAAAAATAAGTTGCCAACCAAAAATTGAAATAATTAAATTCTCGGATAAAAAATTTAACTTTAACCAAAAAAAAAATTAATTTTTAAACGCAAAAGATGAATTTTTAAACAAAATAGTTGAATTTCTAACTAAAAAAATTATTTATACACCAAGAAGATTAATTTTCTACCAAAAAGACGAATTTTCGAGAAAATACATGAATTATCAACAAAATTGTGGGATTTTGAAGAAAAAATGAAAAATCATCTACAATATCGTTAAATTTTCAACAAGAAAATATGATTTTTTGACAAAAAAGTTCATTTTCTACCGAACAGTTAAATTTTAATTTCGAAAAATTAGTTACATTTTGAACAAAAAATATGAATCTTCAACCAAAAAGTCAATTTTCAATTACATAATTCAATTTTCCACCAAACACTGAACCTTTTACTCAATAGTTAAATTTTTAACCAAAAATATGAATTTTCAAAGTTGAAAATTTAGAAAAAAAGATTCTTTTCGTACTTTGGCTTCAAACCGAGTGATTGAATTTTGAATGAAAAAAAAAATTATTATCTACGAATAAAAAGAGAAATTTCAATTAATTGACGTCATTTTTCAACCAAATTGTTGAATTTGTTACTAAAAATAATTAATTTCAAACCAAAAATGAAATAGAATAATTTTCAGTTGAAAAAATTAACGTTGAACCAACAAAAAAAATTATTTTCAACAAAATATTCAAACCCTAAACCAAGATATTACATTAAATTTGCGGGATTTTTGCTAATCGTGAATAATAACTAAAAAATATTTTTTGGTTCAAAATTCAACTATTTCGTTGAAAATGGAACTACTTTGTTAAACATTCACATTTTTAGTTGATGATTCGTAATTGTTGATGAAAAATATATATATTTTTTAAAATTTAACAATTTGTTAACATTTTTTAGAATGATGCTTTTAACTGAAAATTGAACTATTCCATTGTGTTGCTGAACATTTATCATCTTCAGTTCAAAACTCAACAATTTGACTGCAAACTTCTGAATTTTGTTGAAACTTTGTCTTTTGTTGTAGAAAATTAATATTCTTGATGACTAATTCACCTTCTTGCTTCGAAATTCATTTCTTCGGATTGAAAATTAATTTTTTTATTAAAAATTATATAGACACTTCCACCCAAAAAGCGAATGACGTACGGCGTAGGATGGCCAAAATCTTACGCCAAGCACAACTTCCCTTCTCAAAAAATCCACAAAAATCCACAAAAAAAAATTCACTTAGACCGATCGTCAGTGCAATGAACTCACCAACTTACAACCTAGCATCCTTCCTTACGAAAGAAATGAATCCTCTTACAGGAAACTCCATCACACACGTCCAAAACTCTTTTGACTTTGTCACAAAGATACAACCGATTGAAATTCAACCCCAAGACATCCTAGAGAGTTTCGACGTAGTATCTCTAATTATAAAAGTGCCAATCTCTGATACAATCTTTATAAAACATCTAGAAACTAAAATCTTCAACCGATCCCAGCTTGAACCAGAACTTTTGTGACGTTACTTTGAAAACACTTTTGTCATCTGGAGACATGGACATGGAGCAATCGGTCATCAACTCCGTTATATGTATAGCTGCCTCCATACAAATAAAGATAAATTACAAAAGGAATTACGAAACTTCCAAACAGCCCAAAACATAAAAAGGAACCTCTCAGTGATCTGGATGTATATAAAATACCTTGCCCTTGTGGGAACGTCTGTATTTGAGAAACCGGGAGCGCGGTGAGCCAACGCGTAAAGGAACATGAGTGTAAAGTCAGGATTAAACATTTCACGCAATCAACACTAGCTGAGTGAGCATCATATCGAAACAGGACATGGCATTTTTTCGACAAAACGACCATCATCGCAAAAACATACAATATTTTTCCAAGAAAACATAGAGAAGCAATCGAAATCTTAAAACACCCTAATAACATCGAGAGGAACAATGGATATAATAACAATCCGATTTGGCTTTTCGTCGGCAAGATTCGTAGTCTTGCACACGATTGAAACCCGAAACACATAATTTTACTATAATGAATTATCGTGAAAGCATTCAATCTATTATATTGCATCTATCTTATCACATCTCCTCAAAATCCTAATGACGTATTTTTTTTCTTTCTTAGAAATCACTAGTCTTGACGCTCTGAAGGATGCTCTCCGTGCTGCGTCGTGGCGGCGCAGATGTAAATCAATTTTTCAATTCAAAGTTTTGCAAATGATCAAGACTTTTAATTTCCTCAGCCAAATAAAAATCACTTAGTAAAAAGAAACCTTTTATCAGTGCATGAGTCTTGCATTTTCTATACTTTGTTAATCATTTTAAATGTTATTACAATGTATATTGTTTTCTTTTGCTTGAAAGTTCAACTATTTGGTTGCTGATGACACTCATTGGTTATAAATCAATTTTCTGTTGAAAGTTCAAATATTTTATTTAAAATTTGACTTTTTGGGTTAAAAATTTATCTTTCGTGGTAGAAAATTTTTCATAGTTGAAAATTAAACTTTTTTGCTGGCAATGCAACATATTGTGGTATTTGAAAGAATTTATTTCACTACCATCCCTCTATTTTTTACAAAATCACCCCGTCCCCTCTCTTTTAAGAGCATTTTGGGCTATAAAGTGTGACATTTTTTTTTTTAATTATTCTTTATTGATTATTGATTGTCTCGTATGATTTCTTCTAGTATGGGTTGAAAACGCCAACCAGCCCGAAAGTTTAATTTGTAAATTACAAACATTTCTAGGGAATCAGCAAATTACAAACAATTTTAACTTCTACCCACTATATACATTGTAAGTTGACAGAAACGAAAAGTGTTCATATTGTGTCGCTTGAAATCTATTTATTAACACTTTCGATATTTGTTAATTATATTCAGTGAATAAATTTTAAATAATCCTAAAAAGCTGTTCGATCTACAAAAGTTTTTTAAATAATCGGTACAGAGCTATTTTTCAATGAAAACATTTTAATTATGGGAATTGTGATTGCATTCTAAAGAATTATATTTGGTTCATTATAAAAAAAATCGATAAACGATATCACATGAATTCATCATATTAATTTGTGCTATAATGAAGCCTTGGAAGAGATAAAATTGGAAGAATAAAGATCTGTTTTCTGGAAACTTTATTCAAACTATGAGCGTATGTCAATGTAATTATTCAGATACCGCTATTTGTTCTATGACATACAAGTATACGAGGACATAGACCAGAAAATCTCTATGAAATTTCATTGTGAGAGTGAAGCAGTGAGGCAGGACGTCAAGAAGCGGGAGTCAGCAAATCAAAATTGGCTACGTGGAATACGAAAAGCCCACTAGTATATATATGTGTATGGAAACATTTATATCAAAACGCCTTTTCTCGCTGAATCTGTATCATCTACTGTCATTTACTCTCATCTACTCGATTAGTAAAAAATGAGGATTACTGCGGGTGCTATAATCCTTGCTTTTGCCGCTTTCCTTCATTCTATTGGTAAATATATAATAATATAACATGTCTGCTTCTCTTACTTGTCCCTCCTCTACATCACAACCCCTAACATTTTTCACATCCCTCACTTTTCATATTTTCTAGCTCCTCAATTTCCTGACTTCTCCTTTCTCTACTTTTCCTCGTCTCACATCCAATAATTACACTCGCTTCTCCAACTTCCCAACCCCTCACATCCCACACTTCCAATCAAATAAAATGTATACATGCATGATATATAAATGCGTTTCAATTCACCTTCAAAAACGCAGTATTTCCATACATTTGTATGGAAATACTATGTCCATGCAAATGAGAATTTAATCAGACATTCAATCAGTACATTTAATCTGATAATTTCTTTGAAAGTTGTCGTGTTTACTCAATTTTTACATAGAACCTTTCAGTTTCTATGCGAGTTCAGAATGGATTAATTAAAATGATCGTAATAAAAAACGTAAAATTATATCATTATCTGCGAGGGACAATCTTGACACTAATAAAGTCGTTATTTCACATAGGTGTGAGATAACTGCTACTTGTGTATATATTTGTACTCTGATGATGCAATGGAATATTTCTCAGATACAGTTGTTAACCAAATTATTCACTAATGCATTAATTCGTTTTTTCTCTACTTTGCGAAAATGCGGATGGTCTGTACTTTAGTTTGCACTTTGGCGGTGATCGTGAATTCTATTGGTGACTATAATAATATATCTGTAATTCTTATCATATTTCATTTAATATATGCCACAAATAATACATTCCACAAAAAGTATATGTTTATTTAACAAGAAAAACGTACGGTGGGGAGTTCTTACCATTAAAAATTATTTCTCATAATTTTTGTTGAATCATCAGAAAGATACTTTCAGCAAAGAAACGTTTAATTTAGCTGAAGATATTAGACATGAATGTGCTGAACAAAAGAAAAAAGAATCTTCTATTTCTTGTTGCAGAATGCAGTTCAGAGCCCGACGAGAAACCTAATAGGAAACGTAATCCTTGCCCTTCTTCTTCTTCTGCTGCTCGACCACAACATTTGCCTGACCAGATTTCTCCCGAGAAGGCTTCTTTTCGTGGCAGGTCATGGTTTCCTGCTAGCAGGAGTCCTAATGGCGACCGTAATCCTGGTTCTGCTTCTGCCAGACAACATTCACCTGACCCGACACCTCCTCAGGAGCCTCCACTTCGTGCCAGATCCAATTCTCCTCTGAGCAGGCTTCCTTCAGATCGAGTACTTGGATCTACAATAGAAGAACTTGGATATATTCGGCTTACTCCTCGCAAAAATAGAAATCAGCAATTCGAATTTCGAAGATACGTTATTCCTGCCGGTATGCCAATTAGATTTCAAGTGGAAAAAAATAAATATGTGCCCGTGCCAACCCGAGAATATATTGTATTATCAACATCAAATGATGACATTCTTGCAATATTGGATTCTGGTGGGATTCTTCGTGGAATTTATAGGACAGATGGAGGTCATTCGCGAATAAAAATAAATATGATGAGCGGCGCAGTTGATAATTTGACTCCAGATGACAGAAGGGATTGTCCGGTAGGCCGTTGTCAAGCAATCTTCTCAAGGAGTTTTATTAAAGCTTCTGTAGAATACGATTCACTACAGTGTGAACGGAATCCCAATTTCGAACGAAATCCTAGTTCTTCTTCTTGTGCCAGACAGTCTAGGTCTTCTCCGGGCAGGTCTTTTCCTCATGAAGTACTTGGATATACACTTGAAAAACTTGGATATATTCGGCTTATTCCCCAGACAAATCAGAACCGGCAATTTGAATTTCGCAGATATGTGATTCCTGCCGGTTTACCAATTAAATTGCGAGCAGAAGGAAACAGGTATGTAACCGTGCCAACCAGAGAACATATTGTTTTATCAACATCGAATGGTGACGTTTTTGCAATACTGGAGTATAGTGGGATTCTTCTTGGAATATATAAGACAGATAAATATTGCTCAAGAGTAAAAATAAACATGATGAGCGGTGCGGTTGACGAAATGACCGTAATTGAAATGAGGGAATGTCCTGTAGGCATACAGCACTCTTTGCGTTGGTTTAAAGAAGGTGCTTCCAATGAAGATACTCTAAAGTACGTCTATCATCAATTCGATAGAAAAAAGGTAAACTAAAATATAATATTCTTTGTAATCCGTAGTCGGATCAAAATTAAATAAAGAGATTTAAATGCAAATGTATTATGGTTATCAAAGCTTCTTTTGTTTTATTTTTTGCTAATCCCCACAAGGCCATTCAAATTTTTTCTCTTCGAATATTTAAAATTCAGAGAGTTACATGATTTTGAGTTTTCAGGCGCGAGATTTTTGAAAACCCCATATTGCCCTAACTGCCAACAAAATTTTCATTATTTTCAAGCTACAGCTACAGTAGCCTCATTATTCACGCGCAACGACAGACACAGTGGGCGAAATCAAATAACATATTTAACGATAACTTGTAGGACGCAATTTTTAATTGATTTCAAATTCTGTTTCAATTGAAAAATTTTGTTACTGAATTCACAACTGATATGTGGGAGCGATTTTTGAATTGTTATTGTTCAAATTTGTACATCAATGCAAATAATGAACAAATGTTGATTCTTTTTTTTTCGTCTATCATTTGGTAAACAACTTTCCGACTTTTATTATCTTTTGGATTCAATGCGCAGGAGTGTGTGCAAGCAAAAAATGATTCTTAAGTAATATTATTTGTTATTGAAAATTATAATATCAAATAAAATTATATTATCATTATCAAGTATTCGATTTCAAGGTAATATTTCGACAAAAAACTTCTTGCTTCTATCGACAATGTGTAGTGGATCAAGAAAAGATGTCATTCGATATTATTTATTAATTTTATGAGCAAAAAACTGAAAAATTCCGGAAGTATAATTTACGAAAGATTACGAAAGACTCGATTCTTCTCTGCCTTGTGATGTACACATAATTTTTTCATTTACAAGTCATTATTTGAATAATTTTTTATATCATTTGTTTATGAAATGAACAAATAGCATCATGATCGCGCACATCTCACTTAAATTTTCAGTGCAAAAGTTAATTTTCAATTAGAGAGATGAAAATGGCAGATTTGTCGTCACAATCCCATTCAAAGGAAATCTTGATCAGTCAGGTGAATTCAAAGACCAAGCTGAGCGTCGTTTTTTGAATTTAGAAAAAAGGTTAGAAAGAAAACCTGAACTCAAGAAAGAGTATACTGTTTTTATGACTGAATATGAAATACTAGGACACATGTCAGAAGAACTGGACGAATCAAAATCTCCTGTATCTTATTACATGCCTCATCATTGTGTGGTTAGAAATGATAGTCTCTCAACAAGAGTTCGTGTAGTATTTGATGCTTCTGAACCAACAACAAGTGGTGTATCTCTCAGCGACCTTCAAATGGTTGGAGCTTTGCATCAAGATGATTTACTCTCGATTTTGATTCGTTTTAGGAAGCATGCTTACGTTATAGGCGTGGACATTGAGAAAATGTACCGGCAGGTATTCGTGACACCTGAGCAGCATCCTCTTCAAAGAATAATGTGGTGTCCCGATCCAAATCAGCCAATAGAGATTCTTAACTTCAACGCGGTCACTTACGGGACAGTTGCAGCCTCATATCTTGCCTTTGGATGCTTGCATCAACTAGCTTCTGATTGCGAACAAGAATTTCCCAATATAGCCAAAATAATTGAAAGAGATTTTTATGTTGATGATTTAGTTTCATGTGCAAATTCCATTGAAGAAGCTAAATTCCTTGCCAAACAAGTATCGCAAGTTTTATCAAATGGATGTTACAAACTAAGGAAATGGGTTTCTAATAACCCTCGCGTAATCAAAGACATGATAGATCCTGAGCATTATTCTAGTTTGATTAATTTCTCTAACGATGGTCAAATTAAGACACTCGGTTGAAAGTGGCTAGCTAATTCTGATCACCTGACTTATTCGGTAAGTGTTTCGGACAATAACAAGATTACCAAAAGACAAATTTTGTCAGATATATCGCGCATTTTCGATCCTTTAGGTCTTTTAGGTCCTTGTATTATCTTGGCAAAAATCCTACTTCAAAAACTTTGGCTTGGAAAACTCTCGTGGGACGAAAGTCTACCTGTCGGAATTTATTCGCAATGGAGAGAGTACAGGAATCAACTTCCGACTCTAAACTTGGTCAAGGTTCCTAGACACATTATTTGTTCAGAAGTCGTAAAAATTCAATTGCATGGATTTTCCGATGTGCACTCAGTACATACGGAGCTTGCGTCTATCTCAGATCAGAAGACACAGAAGGAAATTTTTTCGTGAATTAAATTTGTTCCCAATCTAGGGTCGCACCGTTGAAAGCACAAACTATACCTCGATTAGAACTTTTCGGGACTCTTGAATAAGCCAAATTGATTTCCAAGGTTAAAACTAGTCTTGATTTACCCGTAGGTAATGTTTATTATTGGTGTGATTCCAAAATTGTTTTCTTATGGCTTAGAACGCAATCTAACATTCTTGAAACTTTTGTAGCAAATAGATTTGGTCGGATTCAGGAATTAACGGATATCGAATGCTGGAAACACGTTCGTAGCGAAGATAGTGCAGCAGATTGCATTTCCCGTGGTATCGCTCCAAGTTTTCTCGAAGGTTCTAAGTTATGTTGGGAAGGTCCACCATTTCTTTTTAAGAACAAATCAGATTGGCCTTTAATGCCACCTTTATCCCCTGATGTACCAGGGCCCAAGGAACGGTGAAATCTAGCAACCAAAGAAGAAACAGTAGATGTTTTGATTTTTGAACGATACCAAAGCTTCCCAGAGAAAATAAAAATGCTATCTCGAAAGATCCCAATAACAAAGGGAAAATTAGCGTCACTGAATCCCTTTTGGGATGATCGCGGAATTTTAAGGCTCGGTGGTAGACTTGAAAATTCAAGTTTTAGTGAGGATAAGAAGCATCCTATACTTCTGTCTGCTTCTGATCAATTTACGAAACTTCTTGTTGATAGTGAGCACAAGAAACAGCTCCACGCTGGTCCTCAATTACTTTCAGCTTCTATTCGTGAACAATTTTGGCCTTTGGGAGAAAGGAATTTGGCTAGAAAGGTGGTTCAAATTGCATCAAATGTTTTAGAGTTAACCCAAAAGGAATTACACCAATGATGGGTAATTTGCCGAAACCAAGGGTATCTTCTTCACCACCTTTCTATACAACTGGCGTAGACTATGCAGGCCTCTTTCTCATAAAGCACAGAAAGGGCCCATGTGCTAAGACTACCCAGTGGGCACAAAACAATGAACATCCCAAGAACGTCCTTGGGACGTTCCTAGGACGTCCAATGTCAGTCCAATCAACGTCTCTAAGGCGTCCAAAGTCCTAAAGATGTCCTAAAGGGGCATCCATGTGATGCCCAAAAGACATGTTCCAAAAGACGTCTCAGGGATGTCCCGAAGACCTCTCTAGGACATCCTTAATTTTTTTGCCCACTGGGTAGCAAATGTTATGTAAGCGTTTTTTTATATTTTACCACAAAGGCATTGCACCTCGAACTTATCTCTGATCTTACGGCAGAGGCTTTTATTGCAACTCTTAGACGGTTTATCTCTAAACGTGGAAAGCCCGCTCATATACGCTCTGATAATGGTACCTGTTTCGTGGGAGCGAACAATGAGCTTAAGCAACTTGGTAAATTTTTCATGAACGAATCGAAACGCTTACTGGAAACTACTGAACACATGGGTATTTCGTGGCATTTCATTCCAGCTTATTCTCCTCATTTTGGTGAAATTTGGGACGCTGGAGTGAAATCTACGAAGCATCACCTTAAGCGTGTTGCGGGTGACAATGTTTTTACTTTCGAAGAATTGTATACTGTGCTAGTTCAAGTAGAGGGCTTGCTAAATTCCCGACCCTTGAACCCCATCTCTTCCGACTCCAATGATTTTTCTCCTCTGACTCCTACTCACTTTTTGATCGTATGGCCAATTAATTCTGTTGCTGATCTAGATTTATCTAATCTTCCAGAAAACAGACTCTCTATATGGCAACTGGTTCAGCGCATTCAACAACATTTTTAGACGAGGTGGAGCAAGGCGTATATATCTGAACTTCAACAGCGCATAAAATGAAAGAAAATGCAGCCAGAAACTAAGGAAAACACCTTAGTTTTACTCAAGGACAAGGATCTTCCCCCGCTAAGATGGAAACTCGAAAGAATCGTTAGACTTCACCCTGGCAAGGATGGTATCGCCCGTGCTGCTACTATTGAAAGCGGCACCAGTTCACTTATGTAGATTTCAGTGTTAAAATTGATCATTCAGGATTAATTATGTCACGGTTGTGACGGTGGTATGTTTGAATTTGAATTTTTTGATCTATGAGAGAGAGAGAGCTTACAGCGCCGCCTAACGTTCTTCATGATGTATTAATTCATCCTGCAGGTTCCGTTCCTGGCCGGCAGTCGATTGTTTCGTGGATAGAAACATTCAGGCCAGGAACGGAACCCGCAGGATAAATTTTGAACCGAGTACGGACGTTGAGTGGCGATGATGGAACGACCAATGCATGATGTCGACTGACTGTAAGGGAAACAAAACTTCACGACGTCCTCAAATCAGCAAGTTTCTGTGGCGCACCCTGTACTACCAGCTTAACGTCTCAGAATGACGAGACCTTCGAAAACTCATGAGTGTGTCTTAAATTTCAGTTATGAACACAAGTAGCCCAAAGAACATGTATTTTGAACACGTGGACTACCGAGTTCACTTCCTAAAATGACGAGACCTTCGAAAACACATGAGTGTCTTCTAAAATCAGTTATGTACGCCCTGAAGTTCTTTTTAATTTTTATTGATCGTCTGAAGTAAATTATATTGAGTTGAAATCCTAGATCGAAATAGCTGCAACAATTTGATACCCCAAGTTTTAGTGTGTACTGATTCATCACGCTAACGAACATGAGAGTTTTTTCCTACAGATTCAGTATGTAACAACAGTGAAAGGATGAAAAAATGGGTATTGAAATTCAATTTCTCAATACAACCAAAGACTATTTGGGACTGAAATCTTATGGAGATTTGGAGGAAGATCACGAGGAATTCATAGCATTAGGTGGAAATAAAAAATTAGCTAAGCATTGTCATAGCATTGTCATCCAAGGAGGTATTAACCAATTATTTTGGAATGGTTTGCTTCCCAAAAATTACCAAGGGGGAATTTTGAAAGGTAACGATTGCACAGCAGTGAACATCAGGCTGAAGAGATCTTAAGTGATGAGAAGGGCAGTTTAGAAAATAAATCATTTCAATATATATTGTTTATTTATGAACAGAAAATTAATATGGAGAATTATCTTGCTAAAGCTACTTTCAGTTATTGTCAGAGTGACTCTTCGGCGGGAAATTATAAACAAAATCAATAGCTAGAAAGCCAATGTCAACATAAAATAATAAAAAACAAACTGCATCTTCACAAACCAGTTACCAACCATTTGGATTTTTCGTCAAGCAGCGTCTTTCTGATTTAGTAAGTGGCCTAATATTGTATGGGAAGTGAACGCTCATTGCCGCATACGTGTAAGTATTTGCCTCTGGATCTCTTAAAAATACTGTATGAAGATGATTACCCCGGCGATAAATTCCAAAGAATTCACCAGCAGCGTTTCTTTGAACCTGATAATCGGTGCCTGCTACTAAGGGTACATACTCCTTTGTTGCTGCTATCATGTAGTATAGTTCCTTACCCTCAGGAAATCTAAAGTTTCTTGGCTGAAGACCATGCAGAGTTTTTGGATCTCGGCTGAACACACAACCCTGCCAACTCGATTCTGTAAAAGAAAATAAAAATTTATGAATTTTACAAAATTTTATAATTCACATTATCTGGGTATCCCGAGATTATCCTTCTAAAGGGAAGAAAGTTTGAAGAACAAAATATTTGTTCCTAGGGGCCGTCCATATTGAATTCGATATAAAATGCCCTCAACATTTATGCACAGGCCTTTCAAAATTAAAGGTAAAAGCATCAAAACTTTAATTTGGTGATTGTGAATTCTCTTTTGTTAAAGCTCCTTTGGCTTTAAAGAACACATTCTCATTATGTATCTCGTGCTCAGCACTCGATTTTTTCCAAAATCTGAACTTTTCTACATTATGTTCAACACTTTTATATCAAATGTATGTCACCAAAAAAAATTTGAAAAAAATAGTTAAATTTGAAAAAAAGGAATTCCCAACTAAAATGATGAATCATCAACCGAAGAGATTAATTTCCAACAAAGAAGTTTCACTTTCTACTAAGTATTTGAAGTTCCAACCAAAAAAAGATGAATTTTCAAATGAAACACAATATTTGATATATCAACCAAAAAATATTTTTATTTTAATCTAAAAACAGCTCAATTCTACCAGAAAAGACAAATTTCGAACAAAATATTTCAATCCTCAACTAAAAAAAAAAACTACGCGTCTCATCAAAAAGTAATCGATAACAAATTCGTCATTATTTTTTGAACGCACTCTTTTTGTTGATTGATTTTTTTTTTTCGTACCTTGCGTCGTTTTTCCAAAAATTTAATTTTTTATTGTTAACGTTATTATTCACGATAAGAACAAAAAATACGCATCTTATCAAGAAATAATTATAAAAAAATTTGTAGCTCTTTTTTGGGTAAACAAATTTTGTCTATTTATTTTTTTCGTAGCTTGTGTCGTTTGTCTAAAAATTCAATTTTTCTATTTTTAATGCAGTTTTTTAGGAATGAAACAAAAACTAAGCGGCCTATCGAAAAGTGATATTTTACAAATTTGTAGATATTTTTCATATACATAATTTTGGTTGAATTATTTTTTTTTTGTATCTTGTATAGTTTGACCGCAAAATGGAAATTTTTATTTTTTATTATTTTTTGTGCTGTAAAAATTTAAGAAAATGAATGTTTATCAAAAAAAGTTAATTTTCATTCAAATATTTTAATTTTCTACCATATAGATGAACAAAAAATATGAATTTTCAACTCAAATGGTGGAATTTTTGAGTCGAAAATAAAACGAAAATAAAACGAATTTTCAACAAATTTGATTCAACTAAAAAGCACGAATTTTTGAGCCAACAGGTGAATCTTCGACCAAAAAGATGAAGTTTCAACAAACAAGTTTGATTTTCCAAACAAAAAGACGAATTTTAAATACTATCCATGGATTTTTGACCAAATATTTAATTTTTCGACTTAAAAAATAAATTGCCAACCAAAAATTGAAATAGTTAAATTATCGGATATAAAATTTAACTTTTACCAAAAAAAAAACATCAATTTTCAACCGAAAAATGTAAATTTTCAACCAAAATAGTTGAATTTTTAACTTTATACACCAAGAAGGTTAATGTTCTACAAAAAGACGAATTTTCGAGAAAATATATCAATTATAACAAAATTGTGGGATTTTGAATTAAAAATGAAAAATCGTCTACAAAATAGTTACATTTTCAATCGAAAATATAAATCTTCAACAAAAAAGTTAATTTTCAATGACATAGTTCAATTTTCAACCCAATAGTTCATCTTTTACGCAATAGTTAAATTTTAAACCAAAAATATGAATTTTCAAAGTTGAAAATTTAAAAAAAAATTTCTTTTAGTAGTTTGGCTTTAAACCAAATGATTGAATTTTAAATTAGGAAGAATTATTTTCTACAAATGAAAAAAGAAATTTTAATTAAATTACGTCATTTTTAACCAAATTGTTGAATTTTTCACTAGAAATAATTAATTTCGAACCAAAAATGAAATAGATTAATTTTCAGTTGGAAAAATTAATTTTCAGCCAGAAAAAAAAAACTTATTTTCAACAAAATAGTGAAACCTTAAACAAAGATTTTTGATGAAATTTGCAAGATTTTTGCTAACCGTGAATAATGACTAAAAAACATTTTGTGGTTCAAAATTCAAGTATTTCGTTGAAAATGGAACTACTTTGTTAAACATTCAGATTTTTAGTTGATGATTCGTCATTTTTGTTAAAAAATATATATATATTTTTTCAAATTTAACAATTTCTTAACATTTTTTTGAATGATTCTTTTAACTGAAAATTGAACTATTCCATGTTTTGCTGAACATTTTATTAGTTTTATTATTATTAGTCTGAAAATACAATTAAAAATTGAAATACTCGGTTCAAAATTCTTCCATTTTGTTAAAAATTACTCTTTTTTGGTATAAAATGAATCCTTTTAGTTAAAAATGCATTTATTTGTTAGAAGATTAGTTTCTTTATTGAAAATTAATTTTTTCAACTAAAAATGTAACTAAATTTTTCGTCGGAAACTTTTTTTTCAGACCTTTAAGCTTTTGTTAGAAAATTCATTTCTTCTATTAAAAATTTAACTGTTTGGTTCAAAATTTAATTTGTTTATTTAAAAACTTAGTCCTGTGACTGAAAATTGATTTTTTCTATTTTTTGTTGAAAATTTATATTTTCTAGTTGAAAATTCATCTATTTTAATTATTTATTTTATATATTGAAAATTAATTTTCTTAAACCAAAAATTTAACTATTTCTTTGTTTGTGGATTTTTTTTCTTAGATATATTTAATCTTTTTATGTGAAAATTAATTCGTTTTTTTTCAAATTTAACTATCTTATTGGAAATTTATTTTATTTGGTCAAAAAATTATTTCTCTAGCTTGACATTAAAATATTCTATTCTTTGTTGAAAATTAGTAGGTTTTAGTGGAAAATTTGTCTTTTTTCTGGTAAAAGTTTATTTCTTTGTTTAAAATTTAAACAAATGTTGTTGAAAAGTTTTTTTGTCATGGAAAATGACTTTTTTAACTAAAAATGTAGCTATTCCAATTGTTCTACTAAATTTTTTGGGGAAACATTCATCCTTTAAGTTGAAAATTAATTTTTTTGGTAGAAGGTTAGTTTTTCTATTGAAAATTAATTTTTTCAACTATTTTTTGTTGAAAATTCATCCATCTTAATTATTTATTTTAATTAATTAATTAAATTTAACTATCTTGTTGAAAATTTATTTCACTTGGTTGAAACATTATTTCTCTAACTTGAAATTAAAATATTCTATTTTTTGTTGAAAATTCATAGGTTCTAATGAAAAATTTGAAAATTTGAAAATTTTTCCAAATCGATTTTCGTAAAAGAAAGGACCCCGCACCAAATGTATGGGAAAATGGCTTTCGGTGGATTTGGCTGAAACTTGGAAAATACGTAGACTATAAGGGGCTAATGAAAGATCCGGCAAAAAAATGAAGAAAAATGGACTGTTTTTGCGCTATACGGAGGGGATGTATATTGCGAGAGCAGTGGGGTATATATAGCTTTAGCGCACTGCACCAATCGCTGGAGGGATGGTTTTTATGGTTCGGGGAAACCATGAAAGAATAGTGAACTCGAAATTGTTATTAACAAATAAAAAAGTAGAATTTCTTAAAAGTTTTTTTTAAAATTGGAATTAAAAAGAGAATTATGGGAGTAGGAAACCTCCATCTCGCGGGAAGATGATCCCTATGATTCCAGAAAACCATAAGAAAATTGTGATCTTGAAACGATTATTTGCAGTTAAAAAGCAGGAATTTGTATGAAGTTCTTCTGTTTTCTAAAGGCTTCGTGAGACCTCCCAGTGGGCACAAAACCATGAACATCCCAAGAACGTCCTTGGGACGTTCCTAGGAAGTCCAATGTCAGTCCAATCAACCTCTCTAAGACGTCTAATGTCCTAAAGATGTCCTAAAGACGTCTTAAAGAAATAGGACGTTCTCGGGACATCTTTCGTACTGACATTAGACGTCTTAAGAGCATCCCTAGAATGTCCAAAAGACGTCTTAGGGATGTTCCGAAGACGTCTTTAGGACATCCTTAATTTTTTTGTCCACTGGGCTGAGTAGCAAAATATTTCTAACACATAAAATAAATTAAATGATTTGTGGTTTTTCATTCGGGTTTACCTGTTCACCTCTATTGGCAGCATCTAGAATGCTATGTAGCAATGATGATTGGGGATACTTAACGTTTTTCTGGTGACGTGCATAGCCTAGGAACCATAAAACGCTCGCGATATGTGCACACGTGCCCAGAGTTCTGGCCCCTGATTTACATGTTCAGTAAGAGCCGAGAATTGTTCCATTATTGTCTGCCCACAGATTAACAATTTCATTGAACCCTATCCACAGTTGGTACCTTGTCGCATTTCGGAAACGAGAACATACTCTTACTCGGATCAAACCACGCTCATTACGTAGCGTATCTAGTTGAAACTCTTCATCACTAACCCCTTGCAGCTTGTCTTGAAGGTAAGATGGTGCAAGTTCAACTTGATAAACGCCAATCGTCATGTCGCGTAGTTCGTCTAATGTAAGACAAGGAAATTCTGGTACTTGTTCGTGCAGGCGATTCCAGTTTGCACTTCCGTAGCGCATTTTGTCAACTATTACGCGTGCTCGCATGACATTAGCCTCACGAGCTGTCGCTAGGTATTTCCTTGCAGCTTCTACAGTAGCACCTTGCATCTCGATAACAGGTTGACATCTGTTAAGCATGGCAACACCAATACGGAAGAAATCCCCGAGATTACGCAGGTGATCAATCGGAATCGTTTTGTCAAAGAACTTAACAATGGATTTTAAGTGGCCATTTCTAGATTCAACAATCCATCTTGATTTCGTTATGAGCCGTGTGTCGTTCGCTTCTTCCGTTGACAATTGACTCTGACCTGCTTGGAGAAATGGCGGTATCTTGGATTCAATACCCAATCGTTCCAATAGCGTTTGGGCATCTTGGTATTCTTTGTCCTCTATAAAAATATCGCCAATATCGAAAATTCTCTCATGCCCTCCACATCCCTTTCAAATCCATTATTGAGCATTTGTGCGTCATTGTTCCGTGAATCCGAAAAATAAGGAGAGCAGGTTTCGCCAAGTGACTTCCCTAATGCTTACAGAATGATTATCGCAGTACACGAAAGATACTGCTCTTCTGCGTGTAAACATGAGTGCTATCTATGATAGCAATCGCTCTGGGAATTTCTGGTTGTGGATTGTAGAGTTCACTGGCAAATGCTGTCACATGTCTTTCTACATATTCCTCTGTGGTTATCGCTGTTCATCCAATGTTGCCAGGCACAAATCGCTGCATTAGAGACTCTCTTCCCATAGCAATAGCCATGCTTGTAGCTTGCCGGCTAGAATAATGGAAAATTACTTCCAGAAATTCGTCAGAAAGTCCCTGACGCATCTTGCAAAGAAAAGTCATCAGATCCTTTTTCCTGACGCATCTTACACCATGTCCATGTAACCGAGGAATTGGATCGCAGAATGTATACAATTCTCGAAACTGTTCCTTCGTTACAGCAAACATATCTTCAAATTCTTCATCACTAAAGCTTTCCTCGTCACCAAAATCTTGATGAGAATTTGCTTCTTTACGAAGTTTCTGCAAAAACAGAAGCATCTGCTGTCCGGGTATCCTATATGGTCTATTAATTGCTTGTCATCCAGGAAGCAAGGTCGCTTAGATGAAGCCACGTTCATCCAAATGATTTAAACATGCTCTAGTCTTCTCTGGAATAAAGATATCCATAGCAATATAGACATTGACTCTAGACTCCACTGAAAGCCTAGGTACATTAGCATTACCGTGAGCATTACAGAACATACACGTTTGCCTACCTGTTTGAGTAAGAACATTAAGTCTCACGCATCCGGGATCACGTTGGAGCTCCTCTATTTCGTTACTGATTGATAGATTGCAATTCAGGCATAACCTACTATCGCCGGCAACTTCAAGTTGTGGTCTACAAAGTTGAAGGCGTCTGAAAATTGCAATGTTTTGCCTATCTGGATTAATATTTCCATCGATTCGAACCATCTGCCTTGGTTGGTAGGCTCTTCCGTCCACATAACAGTCAATTCGAACTCTGAAAGCCATTTTCAAAGCTTTCAACTGTCAAGAGGTAGGTGGTCTTTGAAACCACAAAGATGCTTTGAAACAGCAAATGGAAAAAAAAGAAACAGCAAAATTAACGCAAAAAACATTCAAAAACAAATAAACGAAGGAGAGAATGAATGCAGAACAACAAATCAGACTAATTAATGTAATTTGAACAATAAATGAGGAAAAGAACTATTAGAAATTTGATTCTGTAGCTTATGAAAAATATTCTGATGCAATCTCAAGACTTTCCACAAAGCAAGTGACAAACCTACAGCCATCAATGAAAATAACAAGTGAAATACTGCGTTATAAACGACCGTCAATTTTTAAAGCATTTGAACAACTTCAGTGGGAATGAATGAACGAGTGATCTAAAATCAGTAATTAATAATAATTCTAAAAAAATGAGCATCGTTATTCAAATGAACTGCAACATCAGCTTCCTCTTCTTTACAAGTGAGCTTGAATTATGTTCTAGATCTTCATAATAAATCAAAAGTTTGAAGAATACAATTAAAAATCCCATCAATTCTTATCACAAACTTATTTAATTAGAATAAGCTACGAAGCACATTTTCACAATGGGAAAGTGGACGTATTCTGCCTCTACATATTTTTATAATTCCAACTGTTTCAAAGTATACATAAAGAACCAAGTTCTTATCAATCCTTATTAACTGTTTGAAAGTTTATCTAAGAAATAATTTTCTTTTAAATGGCTATTAACAATTCAGATAGTAATCATGTTGATAAGATTAGACACAAGCCACACAGCACTTGTTGAGAATTAAAAGCCATACTTAAAGTTTACAATGATAATTTGAACGAATTCCTGTTTTCCAGTTGTTGATAACAACAACGAGGTCACTATTCTTTCATGGTTTCTCGAAACCAAAAACCAAAAACTGCCCATTTTTCTTAATTTTTTTTTGGCGGGGCTGCCATTAGGCCCTTATAATCTACATATTTTTTAAGTTTCAGCCAAATCCACCAAAAGCCATTCTCCCATACATTTGGTGCGGGGTTCTTTGTGATTTCTTCACCATGCGATTACTGAATTTTTCAAAATGTACTTTTTTTATTCAAAGAGTTATTATATTATTATTATTATACCATTAAGCCATTTCCCTTTCGGGGTAGGAGTGACTTGCTCGGTTGGAGAGAGGTAGTGTGTATAGTATGTAGATGTATGTAGATATATAGGTATAAGGTAGATAGGTATATAGGTGTTAGGTATAAATATTTTAGAACGATCTGGAATTCTCGTGTTATTTATTTAAATGACACGTTTATTCCGCAACACTGCTCCGACCCAGGTTGCTGATCAATCTCTCTAGCGATCACCCCAAGTGAAGAGCCTCACAAAATTGTTATGTATGGTTCTCCACTTGGGCCCATTAGTATCCAAGATCTTTGTTTCAGGCGTCATTCATTCTACTGTCACTCTGTTTACAAACTATTTGTCGCCACACTTTTCTGTCCTGGCATACTACTCTAGCTTCCTTCACGTCCATGCATTTTTTCATGCAAGCTCTTGTGTTTCTATGGCTTCTTATGTCTCTTCGGATTAATGTCTCATTTACAGATTCTAACCATTCTTTCGGTGGTCTACCTCTGGACATTCTGTTATTAACTTTACCTTCATACACTTGTTTGGTCAGTCGTTCATCTTTCATTCTTTCAAGATGACCGAAACATCTTAACTGATTTCTTTCCCATGTGTCAACTATTGTCTCTTTTGCACCACATTCTGTGAGGATTGTCTCGTTTCGGACTTTGTTTATCAGTGTTTTCCCGCATATTATGCGCAGAGGTTTCATGCCGATCGCGTTAATTTTACTCCTGTCCTTTTCTTGACAGGTCCATGTCTCGCTACCGTATAGTACAGTCGGTACGAATATAGAATCATGTATGGCCATTTTAACTTTTTTTGATATGTTTTTATTTGTGAGGATGGACCCTGCTCTACCGATAACCTGCTTACCCTTATTTATGCGCCTATCTAACTCCCCATCTATTTTTCCGTCGCTAGTGAATAGACTACCTAGATATACGAACTGGTCAACTTGTTCTAATCTCTCATCATTTAGGACAATGTTGCATATTGTTTTCTCACTTTTTCCCTCAAACGCCATGATTTTTGTTTTATTTACGTTAATTTTGAGTCCCATGTCCTTCATGCTTGTATTAAGTTTATTCAACATTCTTTGAAAGTCCTCGACTGATTCTGCCATAACAATCTTGTCATCTGCGAAAGCTAACCCACGTACCTTAACTGTTTAGAGATCTACACCTTCTTCGTCGAAGAGTGCAGTTCTTAGACACTTATCCATGAATATGATAAGTAGCCACGAGGACATAACGCATCCTTGTTTCACGCCTTGCATAATATCGAACCAATCACTCAGGTTCCCATTTACCCTTACACTCGATTTACTACCTTCATATATTGTTTTCATTGCTTGTAGGAGCCCTCCATTTACTCCGTACTCTTTAACGACTTCCCAAAGTTTACTTCTATTTACCTTTTCAAATGCTTTTTCTAGGTCAATAAATGCACAGAAAACTTTCTTTCCAACTCTCAAGCTTTTTTCTGTGATCTGTCTTAGACTAAATATCTGATCTGTACATGATCTTCCTGGCATAAATCCACTTTGGACTTCCCATATATTTTCTTCTGTAATTTCTATTACCCTACGAATAAGTATTTTTGAGTATATTTTACTTACGGTACTTAGAAGGCTGATACCTCTGTAATTACTGCAGTTGCTTTTATCTCCCTTTCTTTTGTATATTGGTACGATAATCGCTTTTCTCCAATCGTTTGAACATTTCGGCGCTAATACTGTCTATACCAGCAGCCTTACCGTTTTTCATGTTCTTAATTATATCTCTAACCTCGGTGACACAGACTTTTTCAATTGGATTTTCTAATGCATTATGTTCTATGTCGCAGTTCTGTTGCCCTATATCTTCACCTCCTAATAGTTCTTTTAAAAAGTCTTTTGAAGCGTCTACTATCCCGTCTATATCATATAGCATTTCGCCTTTGCTATTTCTCATGCTGACAAACTCTGTACTTTTACTTTCCTTCAACTGTTTATATAATAGTTTCATAATTCCTTCAAAGCTGTTTTGTATTTCCCTCTCTTCTTCTGTTCTGATTTTCTCTTTACTCTCTTTGACTAGTCGTTTAACTTTTCTCTTTTTGTGTCTGTAATCATTTTCAAGTCTATTTCTCTCCTCATCGCTAAGACCTGTAATGTGCAACGTTCTTTCGTGCGCTTCTCTCTTTTCTTTTTGGGCTGCCTGAATTTCATCATTCCACCATGCATCACCAGATTTTCTGCCTACAACCGCCGTGCCACATACTTCGGTCGCAGTTTCAACGACGATATCCCGTAGCAAAGTCCACATGCCCTCTAAATCTTTATTGTTTAATAACCCCTTCCAAATTGTCTCATCTATACGTTCGTTTAACCTATTTTGAAAGTCTATTAGCACTTCCGGTTTCTGTAAATTTTCAATCTTTATTCGCGTTTGTTTTGCTTTTGCTGTTCTCTTTCTTCTCCATCCCCGCCCTAAATTTATTTTGGAGACTTAGAGGTAATGATCAGTATTGCATTCGGAACCCCTCATGACTCTTGTATCTTTAACTAGTTCCCTTAGTTTTTCATCCGCAATAACAAAGTCAATTATACTGTGGCTATTTCCTTCACTCCAGGTGTACATGTGGATCATTTTATGTCTAAACCAAGTATTTGTAATACATAGGCCCTTTTCTAAGCATAAGCTAACTAATTTTTCCCCGTTATAATTTTTTCTTGTTGCATCCCCAAATCTACCTAGCACCCTTTCTGTATCTGTATCCTGACGTTGGACACTAACCCATCCGTTCATATCTCCTAGCAGAATTATTCTTTCACTTTGATCGCAAATACTTATTGTATCATTTAAAGTGTCCCAGAAGGCATCTTTGACTTCTCTCGGGTCACTATCAACTGGGGCGTAGCACGCTATGATGAATAATCTTCTGATTCCTACCTTCATTTTAGCCCACAACAATCTG
The DNA here is from genome assembly GCA_932195095.1 of Andricus curvator. NCBI lineage: Eukaryota > Metazoa > Arthropoda > Insecta > Hymenoptera > Cynipidae > Andricus > Andricus curvator. The sequence goes on from CAKNYM010050678.1 coordinate 76,954, forward strand.
GGAGATACAAACCCATGATCTTTGAGATGTTGTCTTGCTTTTTCATTCATGATTAAACCGACGCCCTGACTACCATGTGATTCACTGTCTACTCCTGACCATATTTCAAAACCGCCTTTCAACACCCCATTTTCTATGTTTCTACTTTCGCAACCCTTTTTCTTCGTCTCAGGTACACATAAAATATCTAGTTTCCTTGCGTGCATAGTTTCTCGTAGTTCTCTTACTTTAAGATCATTCACTCCTCTAGCATTCCAAACACCCAGTCTCCATTCATCGCCTGAAACTCGACCTTTACGTTTACCGTGTGTATGCATTTCGTCAATCAAAGTTTCAGTCCATTCCGAGGCTACTTTATTGTTTGTATTATTCATGTTTAGATTGTACACCGAACTATCATCTTTATGCGCGAGATTTGTTTCGTGAGCTGAAATCATGTCCAAGTTAAGTGATTATTCGTCGTACGGTGGAGAGTCTAGTTGTAACGTCAGTCCCACCAAAACTTCTGTTACTGGAATGAGGGGGGGGGGGGGGTGAGGACAGAGAAAGGAAACCGAGAGTCTCAATTGGTTGGTGATTTGACTAATGAGAGTTAACTAATGTTAATTAACATTTACCGGTTTATTTAATAGTGCGGTTTTTACGAATGAAAATTATTTCAAGAAAAGTTTTTCTGATTCGAATTTTTTCCAATCTCTTTTCTTACTAATTTTTCAAAAATGATGACATTTTAGTAAACCATGGAATATTTGTTTAGGAAACTTTATTTTTAAATTGTTTCAAATAATTTTAGAAGCAAACATTTTTTTGCAAATTTGAAAATACGAGAGTTTTAGAGAATGTTCTCCGCGAAAAAATAAGTAGTCATTTAATAAAATTGAACCATTCTTCAAAAATTGGTGAGAAGCGATAGTAAGAAATAATTCAATTGCGAAAAATATTGTTGAGCTGACTGTTTTTTGTAAGTTTCAAAATTTTTCAAACAAAAATAATGTTTTTCATTCAAAAGAATATCTATATTAGAAAAATAAAATTAAAGTATTAAATATTTTTTAGAGATAAAAAATTGTAGAAAAAATTAAACTCCTCTTACTGATTATTAATAGTTTATTCATTATTATTCATTTATCATTTTTTATGTATTCATTTATTTTTATTAAATTAAAAAAAATTAGACTCCTCTCATTCATTACGGCAACCCTCGGCACAATATAGAGAAAGGAGTTTATAATCATAATGTTTATGATTCTATCGACAAATTTTCTCGGTAAAAAATGAATGAAACACAAAACTAGATATTTTCACGAAAGGCCTGATCCATTTTTCTTAATTTGGTCTTGGATGGTTCATATGATGCCGAAAAACGAAAACCATGAAAGAAATCCAAATTTCAAACAAACAAAATTCAGTTGAAACTTTTTCGGTCAATTCTTTTGTTCGGATGAATTTCAGTTGAGATTAGAAGATTTTCCGTTCTCAAACGGATAAAAATGGATGACTTATCCAGTGCCAAATAACATACAGATATCAAGAACAAACCCGGATAAAGTTTTGAAAAAATAGCAACTGGGATAGGATATGGATTCAATCGACAAATCGTTATTCACATAATTATGAAAAATCAACACAAAGATATAGATATTATACAGGGTCATTTGAAGGTCAAGACGATTTTTTAAAATAACAACCTGTATTTTTGACTGCAGATTTGAAAAGAGCGGAAAATCTCACGTCAAAAACCTTGTGTGAGAAATTTGCTTTTGGGACCTTAGAAGAACACAAAAGCAAATTTCTCACAGACTATTTTTGACGTCAAATTTTCCGCTCTTTCTGAATCCGCAGTGTAAAATAGGGATTGCATTTGAAAAAATAGTCGTGACCTTCAAGTGACCTTGAATATTGACCTCAATGTCAAAATTAATAGTACCATTAAAAGACCCTGAAGGTCAAGATGATTTTTTAAAATAACAACCTCTATTTTTGACTGCGGATTTAAAAAGAGCGGAAAATGTCACGTCAAAAACTTTCTGTGAGAAATTTGCTTTTGGGACCTTAGAAGACCACAAAAGCAAATTTCTCACAGACTATTTTTGACGTAAAATTTTCCGCTCTTTTTGAATCCACCGAGTAAAATAGGGTTTTTCTTTTGAAAAAATCGACTTGACCTTCAAGTGACCTTGAATATTGACCTCAATGTCAAAATTAATAGTACCGCTAAAAGACCCTGAAGGTCAAGATGATTTTTTAAAATAACAACCTCTATTTTTGACTGCGGATTCAAAAAGAGAGGAAAATTTCCCGTTAAAAATATTTTGTGAGAAATTTGCTTTTGTGACCTTAGAAGGCCACAAAAGTAAATTTCTCACAGACTATTTTTGACGTAAAATTTTCCGCTCTTTTTGAATCCACCGAGTAAAATAGGGTTTTTCTTTTGAAAAAATCGACTTGACCTTCAAATGATCTTGAATATTGCCCTCAATGTCAAAATTAATAGTACCGTTAAAAGACCCTGAAGGTCAAGATGATTTTTTAAAGGTCAGAAATTAAGGTAACATGTCTAAAAAACGGTAAATTGCCCTTTTTTTGGAATTTTAGTGGTTTCCTGAGAATAGAAAACGTTCAAGATGCTCTTAACAAGTCGATAAAATGTGAACGTGTGAACCAACTTGACCATCTTGACCTTCAGATAAATTTTCAAGGTCAGTTGAAGGTCAATATGATTTTTTTAAGGAAATCCCTACTTTAAACTGCGGATTTGAAACGAGCGAAAAATTTCACATCAAAAATGTTCTATGGAAAATTTGTAAAAGTGTATACCATCTTGACGATCTGGGAAATTTATCAGAAGATCAAGGTCGTCAAGATGGTACACACTTTTACAAGTTTTCCATAGAAAATTTTTGACGCAAAATTTTTCGCATTTGCCAAATCCGCAGTTTAACGTAGGGATTTCCTTTGAAGAAAATCAACTTGATCTTCGAATGACCTTGAAAATTCATCTGAAGGTCAAGATGGTCAAGTTGGTTCATAATTTTACATTTTATCGACTTGTTAAGAGCATCTTGAACGTTTGCCATTCTCAGAAAAGCACGATTATTCCAAAAAAGCGCATCTTACTGTTTTTCAGACATTTGACCTTTCTAAGATCACAAAAGCAAATTTCTCACGTGATGTTTTGACGTGAAATTTTCCGCTCTTTTTAGATCCGCAGTCAAAAATAGGGGTTGTCCTTTCAAAAAATCGTCTTGACCTTCAAATGACCTCGAAAATTGACCTTAAGGTCAAAGTTAATAGTACTGTTAAATTACCCCCTATGTTGTGTACAATTTTTGTTCGAACAATTTTTTTTAGGTGGAATATTTTAAGAGATATTTGAATCTGTAGATTGAAATGGATCACCGATATAAATATATAAATAATCATTATAATGTTTACCAATATGATTGGAGATGATCACCAAAGTGACGACCAGGGTATGAGCGATCTTCATTTTTCCAAGAGGAGAATGATCTGAGTATATTAGGCCATATATATACTATAGTGATTAGCACATCGATCATATGCATCAAGGTCATCCTTCTGAGATATTGGTATTTTATATGTTGGTTACCAAGAAAACAAGTTATCTACTAAATTTGTTAACAATGATGCAGCAACTTATACTGATGATGTAAGAGTTAGAATAATGCAAATCATTCTTTCGAAGATTTGATAAAGTGTTTTAGAAACTTGCATATCATTGTCAATTTCTGGATGTCAAGATTTTCAAGATTTCAAGGGTTTTCCATTCAAAATGTCAAGAAGGATGAAGAAAAAAAAAATAAAAAAAAAATAGAATCTTATGATATTCCATTATGTGCTTTGCAGGGAAAGGATTACTTGAGTTAAATATTCTTTTTTTTTTTTGAAACCTCATAAAGTAAAGAATAACGCTAAAATTCTGAAAAGCCACCATTTCTTGTAGTTTTAAAAAATATTAAATATTTACTATCGAGCGACACACATTACTATCAGGAAGTGTTGACAAATCACGTTTCGAAACTGCGTAGAGGCGGCTTGTAAAGTTTGCCTACCTATACAATTATATTGTGCTGAAGAAAAATTCTCGAAAACTTCAATCTACGTTTTATTTACTTTGTAAAATGATTTGAGATCCGAGCATTATCGTTAATGATACACGTGTCTAAGAAACGAATTTCTATACTTCTTTCTTTGATTTTATGTTTTTTATATAATGAATAATGTAAACCAATAATATGAAGATCATTTGTAGAAAGTTGATGATTATTTATTGCATAGAGAAAACAAAGTTTAATCAATTACATAATTTCCATGATCACTTGCCATTTTTTCACCAACTTTATTATACCGAGTTCGTAAAAAGTCTGGGGATTTTTGATGAAAAACCGATTTACGTGATTCTTGACCCTCTCCACATCAGTGAAGGTTTTTTCATTCAGGAAAAATAGCTGCCCGAAAAAATTTGTTTAGTCTTGGCTATGATATCTTGCCTCATCCTCCATATTCACCTGAATGAGCAACCTCGAAAAGCCCCAGACTTTTTGAGAATGCGATATAATGAAGTTGGTAAAAAGATGGCAAGAGGTCAGAAATAATAATGAAATTTATGTACTTGATTAAACTTTGCTTTCCCTATGCAATGAATAATAATCAATTGCTTTACGGAAATAGCTGGAAACTCGGTCTCGTGTATTTCCACTTTGTTTGTATTTAAAATTATATGGTGCTCATTTCACGAGCACTTTGCTTCCTGTTAGCAAATGTATTTGCTTCCTCATAGAGGAAGCATTAGTGCTTCTTCTGAATGATAGACAAACCAAAGTCTTCATTTTGATTAATTTGAAAATAGAAATTTACAAAAAATACAAAACTACAAAATAAAACAAAAAACTGTTTGAGCTGGAAAAGGGAAGGGAAAAGATCTGTCGCACCCTATTTCTTTCTATTATTCAGAAAAATGCATCAACTTTGAATTATGTCTATGAAAAAAGTTTTTCTGTTTGAAAAGGATGATTCAAATATTATAAATGAGCTTAACTTCCTCAATCTTTAATAAAGTGTATTAATATTATAGATCAATCGATTTGCCTCGAATCAAGGAATTCTTTCCGTTCCTGCATCAATTTTGAATTCAGTTAGTGAAAAAAGTTTTGCTATAAAAAACCGTGTTTTCAAATATTATGCATTATCATAGCTTCCTTACTTTTCATTAAAATGTATTAATATTGTAGGTCAATCGGTTCGTCTTGAATCAACACAAGTTTTCTATTCTCGCATCAACTTTAAATTATGAGAATGAGAAAATTTTTACCATAAAAATCGATTTTAAAAATATATAAATCACCATAACTTCCCTACTCTTAAATAAAATGTACCAATATTGTAGGTCAATCGATTTGTCTTAACCCAATGAATCTTTCAAAATCTTGCATCAACTTTAAATTATGTTGAAGAAAAACGTTTTAGTATGACAACCCGTATTTTTAAGTATTAGGCATTACCATAACTTCCTTAATCTTCAACGAAATGTAATAATGTTATAGGTCAATCGATTCGTCTCGAATCAACACATCTTTTCTGTTCTTGCATCAACTTTGAATTATGTTAATGAAAAAAGTTTTACTATAAAAATCGATTTTGAAAATATATAAATTACCATAACTTCGATACTCTTTAATAAAATTTATTAATATTGCAAGTCAATCGATTCGTCTCGCACCAAGAAATTTTTTATAGTCTTGCATCAACTTCAAATTATAAGAATGAGGACATTTTTACTATAAAAATCGATTTAAAAAATATATAAATTACCATATCTTCCTTACTTTTAAATAAAATGTATTGATATCACAGGTCAATCAATTCGTCTTGAATCAACACAACTTTTCTATTCTTGCATCAACTTTAAATTATGAGAATGAGGAAATTTTTACTACAAAAATCGGTTTTAAAAATATATAAATTACCATAACTTCCCTACTCTTTAACAAAATGTACTGATATTATAGGTCAATCGATACGTCTCGAACCAATAGATCTGCTATATTCTTGCATCAACTTTGAATTTTGAGAATGAGAAAATTTTTACTATAAAAATCGATTTTAAAAATATATAAATAACCATAACTTCCCTACTCTTAAATAAAATGTACCAATATTGTAGGTCAATCGATTCGTCTGAACCCAATGAATCTCTTATATTCTTGCATCAACTTTAAATTATGTCGAAAAAAAAAGTTTTACTATGAAAACCCGTGTTTTTAAGTATTATGTATCACCATAGCTTCCTTACTCTTCAATGGAATGTAATGCTAATGTAATGTAATGCTATAGGTCAATCGATTAATTTCGAATGAACACATCTTTTCTGTTCTTGCATCAACTTTGAATTATGATAGTGAAAAAAGTTTTACTATAAAAATCAATTTTGAAAATATATAAATTACCATAACTTCCATACTCTTTAATAAAATTTATTAATATTGCAAGTCAATCGATTCGTC
>CAKNYM010050678.1:83487-131088 GCA_932195095.1 Andricus curvator
TATCACAGGTCAATCAATTCGTCTTGAATCAACACAACTTTTCTATTGTTGCATCAACTTTAAATTATGAGAATGAGGAAATTTTTACTATAAAAATCGGTTCTAAAAATATATAAATTACCATAACTTCCCTACTCTTCAATAAAATGCACTAATGTTGTAGGTCAATCGATTCGTCTCAACCCAATGAATCTCTTATATTCTTGCATCAACTTTAAATTATGTCGAAGAAAAAAGTTTTACTATGAAAACCCGTGTTTTTAAATATTATGTATCACCATAGCTTCCTTACTCTTCAATGGAATGTAATAATGTTATAGGTCAATCGATTCATTTCGAATGAACACATCTTTTCTGTTTTTGCATCAACTTTGAATTATGTTAATGAAAAAAGTTTTACTATAAAAATCGATTTTAAAAATATATAAATTACCATAGCTTCCTTACTCTTCAATAAAATGTATTGATATCATAGGTCAATTAATTCTTCTTCAATAAACACAACTTTTCTTATCTTGCATCAACTTTAAATTATGAGAATGAGAAAATTTTTACTATAAAAATCGATTTTAAAAATATATAAATTACCATAACTTCCCTACTCTTCAACAAAATGTACTAATATTCTAGGTCAATCGATTCGCCTCGAACCAATGAATATTTTATATTGTTGCATCAACTTTGAATTATGCTAATGGAAAAAGTTTTACTATCAATAACCGATTTTTAAAATATTATTGAGTGCTCAAACAAATTTTGATAAATATTTTTAAAAATCCTTCAATTAATTGCAAGACATAAGTGGTGAAAATAAGCTCTCCAAATTTCATTAATTTATCTGCAACCGTTTTCAAGTTATCGTTTTCACAAAAAAGTCTGACATTCGCACACACATCCATACACACATCCATACACACACGGTATCCAGGCAATTGCTTAGAACATTGTATTAGACATTTTTCAATTGAGGAAGGCTTAGTTAAATAAATTAAAAAATTTTTGAAAATGTTACCATCACAAAGCTTCCTCTATGGGAAAGCAAAAAAGGGATACTTTCCTTGTTCTTCAAGCTCATGTGTCTGTCTTACCAAAAATCTTATTTCCAGAAAATGAGAGAGCACACAAAATGTCAATCGATGTGTTCTGTTACTATGAACAAGTTAAACAATTTTTTCAAGAATTTTAAACTTTCTAGCTTCTCACTGATTTATCAAGAAGGTCCTTGAAAGTTTATCAATAAGTCAATCCACCCATCTCGAAGACGCGAACAATTACATCAAATGCAGTACTGTTATATTTCCATTATAAATTTTTTTTTGCTTATATCAAGAAGATGAACACTATATTTTTCAAATATTTAATTTGGTAAATGTAATACACAGTACTGTAGTATTTCTGATAAGAGACAAAGTTTTCCTCATATAAACAGAATACACGATTTTTATTTTAAACTTTGTAAATAAGTACTCGAAGATTCGAACAAATACACTGTGTATAGTATTGTTGTATCTCGAGCACCAAAAAAGTTTTTCTTGAATATATAAATAAAATAAACTATTTTTTTATACTTTATAAATCGGTACCAGTGGGTCATAAAAGGTTCAGCGATAAGTCGATCAAAGCATCTCGAGAACGCAAACAAATACACAAATATCAAGAAAGTTTTTCTTATATAAACAGAATGAAACATCTTTTTGAAACTTCATAAATCGGTACTGGTAAATCAAAAAAGGTTTAAAAATAGGTCCATCGATCCATCTCAAAGACGCGAACAAATACACTCCATATCGGATTGCTGTCCTCTGAATATCAAAAAAGATTTTCTCATATGAACAAGGTAAAATATTTTCTTGAAATCTTTAAACTAAATACAAAATTCTGAGGAAACAAAATCACTACACCATCATAATTAAGTTTTAAATGCTTAGAATTTCCAAAAGTTATTAAAAAAAATTATTTAGTGAAAAAAACAAGGTGAGGAAGATTAGGTATGTAAATCAATTTTTGTTTTTCCATTTTGAAATATCTGTTCTAATGAAGGTTAAAATGTTGTTGTCACATCACTTTTATCAATATTATAAATAATTGAAGTAAATAAATACAGATTTTTTTTGCGTAAAATAAATATTCTTCGCCTTATATCTATCACAATAGTTTCTCAGGATTCTTAAACTCCAGAAAATGGTTAGCACTTAAAATTTAGCTTTGTTATAAATAATTTAAATCAAACAATAGAAATGGGGAGAATTTAAAAAAAAACATGAATTGTCAACTAAAAATGACAAAATTGTCAGCGTAAAAAAATTGAATTTTTAATCAAATAGTTGAATTTTCAATCAAAAGATGATTTTTTTCAAATGAGTTGAACTTTCAACTACCTAGTTACATTTTCAACCAAGAAGACGAATTTTTAACAGAAGACATGAATTGTCAACAAAAAAAAGATGAATTTTCAAACAAAAAAGCAATGATTTAATTTTTAACCAAAGAAAAGAATTTTCAACTAAAATGATGAAATTCAAACAACAATAAAATTAATTTTGAACAAGTTATTTTAGCTTTTAACTTACGATCAGTAGTTGAATTTTCAACAGAAAAGAAACTAATTTTTGAAGAAAAAATGAAATTTTCAATTTAAAATGATGAATCTTCAAAGAAAATGAATTTTTTAAAAAGTAGTGTAATTTTTAACAAAAAATGATAAATCTTCAACCACAAATTTTGAACAAGTTATTTTAACTTTTAACTTACGATCAGTAGTTGAATTTTCAACCGAAAGGAAACTAATTTTTGAAGAAAAAAATAAATTTCATTTTAAAATGATGAATTTTCAAAGAAAATGAATTTTTTAAAAAAGTAGTGTCATTTTTAACCAAAAATGATAAATTTTCAACCACAAATATATACATATTGACAAGTGATTTTACCTTTCAAGCAAATTTTGTAATTTTTCCATAAAAAAAAATAGTTCAAAAAATGAAGGAGTTAAATTTTCAGCCAAGAAGTTTGTTTTTCTACCAATGAAAAAAAGAACATATTTTTAACAAGATAGTTCAATTTAAAAAAAAAATGAAATTTCAGTTAAATCGTGAATTGTTTGATAAAAAAAAAGAATTTTGATCGAAAAAAAAAATTAATTTTGAAGCAACGAAAAATAAAATAGTTGATACTTCAACCAAAAAAAGTTTCAATTTTGAAGAAAAAAGATTCTTGGATTCATTTGAAATTTCCTCGAATCAAAGAAAAATATTAATTAGCTCTCACTCAATCTAAACTTTCTTTTGATTCAAAGAAATAGTTCTTTTTTCCAAGAAAAAATTTTCTGTCACGTATAATGATTTTATTCATTATAAAGTTATTTTTGATTAAATTAAAAAAATTTGTTGAAGAAACGGTTTTTTTATCTGAAAAAAAATATTTTTTTGAGTAATATCACAATTCTCATCCGATACAATTTGTTTCTTCTCAGAATTTATATAAGAAGTTACGAAATTGTTTGAAATAAAGAATGTGTGATTAAACATAATTTTGCTTAGCATCGTTGAAAAGTAGATTTCCACAAACGATATCATCAAACGGGGTAATTTCAGACATGTGGGGTAAATTCCGACTTTTCTACATTGTTAGTTTAAATCACTTAAGGTGGTTTTAACCAGAATTCAGAACCAGTAAAGGTGTATAGAATGGAAAAAAAATAATAAGTAATTCTTTTTTTCATAATTTTTAAATAATTTTTTTTATTCCAGATTCTGGTTAAAAACACCCGAAATAACTTAAACTATGAACTTAGGAATCTCTAAATTTATCCCATATGTCCGAAATTACCCCGTTTCACGAAATATATGTTTCACATAAAAAAAAAATAATTCCGACGTCAAAAAAAATGGGATTGATAAAGTTTAATTTACTTATCATCAGATGTATTCCTACAAACTATGACTAATAGATCAATTATTTAATGAACGAAATGTAATGCAGAAATCGGTTTATAAATTTCTGTTACAAAATTACGAGATAAATATCCAGACATAATAAATAATGTGAAACTCGCACAGAGAATTATAAACAATGGTACATTAAACTAATAATATTAATCTTATTGATGTACGTCATTAATTGAACAATCAAAAAATGTAATGAAAAGAAAAGGTGGAAATTTTTTTCTTAGACACGTGTATCGTTTCTCAATATTGTTTTTAAGATTTAAAATTGAAAACGCGATTTTCGATATTTAAAATATTCAAAATCAATCAACGTCTCTAAGACGTCCAATGTCCTAAATATGTCCTAAAGACATCCTAAAGAAATAGGACGTTCTCAGGATATATTTCGTACTGATAATAGATGTCCTGAGAGCATCCCTAGGATTTCTAAAAGACATGTTCCAAAAAAAGTTTCAAGGATGTCCCGAAGACCTCTCTAGGACATCCCTAATTTTTTTTCCCACGGGGAAGGTGTTTGATATTTTCGAGATATTTTATATTTTATTTCGGGCTATAAATCTCTTGCGCGCTAAAAATTAATTATTTCTTTCTTAAAGTGTTTCTTTAGATTTACCTACACAGTGGGAAAAAATTAGGGATGTCCTAGAGATGTCTTCAGGACATCGAAGAGACGACTTTTGTAACATGTCTTTTTGACATCCTAGGGATGCTCTTGAAGCGTCCGAGTCGGCACAAAACCATGAACATCCCAAAAACGTCCTTGGGACGTTCCTAGGACGTCCAATGACAGTCCAATCAACGTATCTAAGACGCCCAATGTACTAATGTGGTCCCCACGACGTCCTCAAGACATAGCCCAGTGGGCAAAAAACCATGAACAACCCAAGAACGTCCTTGGGACGTTCCTAGGACGTCCAATGTCCGTCCAATCAACGTATCTAAGACTTCCAATGTACTAAAGATGTCCCCAAGACGTCCTCAAGACATAGGACGTTCGCAGGACATCTTTCGTACTCACATGAGACGTCTTAAGAACATCCCTAGGATGTACAAAGTACATGTTCAGAAAGACGTCTTAAGCATGTCCCGAAGACGTCTCTAGGACATACTTAATTTTTTTGCCCACTGGGGTCTAACGTCAGTAAAAAAGTTGTCCCGAGAACGTCCTATGTCTTTCAGACGTCTTTAGGATATTGATTGGACTGACGTTGGACGTCCTAGGAACGTCCTAAGGATGTTCTTGGGATCCACTTTTTAATTTTCAACCAATTTCATGAATTAATTTTAAATCTAAAACCCCGATTGTTTATCCAAACAATTTAAAATTGGAAAAAAAATTTTGTTGGTGAATTTTGAACAAAAAAAAAATGATTTTAAACAAAGTAGTTCAACTTACAACTAAGTAGTAGAAAGTGGCTTGGATACATTGGAACACTGCTTTAAAAATATTCCGTTCGTTGTTGTACGTCAGATGATAGAATTGAGAACCTCGGAAAATCTGAGCAATTGGCCTACGTGATCTCTCACTCAAACTTCCAATAGGCAATTTGAGTGAAGGTCCTACGTGAAGTTTGCTCATCCTATCTTAGTCATCCTATTGTGCTAGCCTTCCGCCCTTTTCAAAATTGTCCTGTGGTTGACGACAAACTCTCTCCGGCCACGCTTAAACATCTTGCAATTGAGTTCTACCGCCGTGTTTTCGTCTCTCTCGAAAAAAATTGCGGTAGGCCAAGGCACGTACGCAATATAATTAAATGAACCCCGCTAGATTACCAGGAGGGGTAGGAAACAGTTGAAAGTGGTACGAACTCTCCCTGGAAAGTTTAACTGATCCTAGCAATTGATGTAAGCGCACACATACATTTATGCGTGCGCTCATATCAATTTTCGCAATTAGGTTAATAAATAGAATCAAATTATCTTATATTTGAGCGGTTTTTCCAGAAAGATTCGGTTTTTCCCCTTATAGGTCGAAAACCCGGGTCGTTTTCCAAGGTACAAGTTTGTGAAATAGAGGGTTTGTTCGGGCTTAAGTTTATTTTGTAAAATTTTCGAATTATTAATTAAAAATAAATAAACAATAGACCATTAGGTCCGAACGACCGTTCTATGTGCCCCAACTTCTTGGCTCTTGGTGAGAAATGAAGCTGGGACAGTTTTAAGTAACATATTTTATTTTCAGAATTTTAGCTTAATTACTTATATTTTTAATTTATAGTTATAATTTTTAAATTTAGTCGATTTCGGGTGCCGACGCGCGGAGGCTGAGGAAGTGGGCCCCGGGCAGCAGTCCCCCATTGCTTGGCTGCGACTCCGTTGTGGGTCTCTCAGCCAATCAGCAGGCCTGCTGCCGCTCCCACCGCCACAGAGAGCTCTGCGCCCGGCTGCCGAGATCGAAGAGCGACGTTTGAACATCAGTCGTTGTACGATTTTTGGGACGAGCAGTACGCCAACGCTGCCGTCTCTTCCTTACGCAATTTAATAAACAACCAAGTTTACAGTTTGAAATTCTCGAGTTCTTTTCTCGACCCCGGTCAATTCTTCACCTCAATTCTTTCCTTCTTTTTTTTTTATTACTTCAAGTCATTTTTCTCTTCTTCGTCTTCGTGGAGTAGCAGCAGTATTTCTTCAGTTTTCTTCATTTTTCTTCAACCGTGATAGCAGCAGTATTTCTTCGGTTCTCTTCAAACGTGACAGTAGCAGTTCAGGTTATCATTCATACTCATTGTGTCCTGTTCTGTTCTTCAGTGTTTTTGTGTTTGGCAGTGTTTGTGCAGTGAACCGTGGTGGTATTTGCCTTCCTATCCGGGCAGTGCAAGACGGTCCACGTACGTGGATCCTCAGCGTCCCGTGGAGGCACGGGAGCGAGACAGGCAGCGAGCACGAGCAGAACGGGCGTGTACTGCGAACAATGCACGAGCACGGAGGAACGCCGAGCGACGGGCTCGTAGAACCGCGGAACAGCGGGCTCGTCGAGAAGCCGAGGAGGAGCGGGCGCGAATCGCCGCCCAGTTCGAGCGGGCGAGGCGGATAGAGGAAGAGGAACGCGCCCGGCGGGCCTTCGCCGAGCAAGTAGCTCATCGTGTTCCAGCGTATGACCCGGCAGCACCAGGACTTTTTATCGATGGAGGTTGGAACCTTCTCAAAATTCGGCGACGAGTTGAGGGTACCCACGATCCACGGACACGACGACCAGCTGTCAACCGGGCAGTGCCTCTCACACTGAGGGTGCCCGCGTTTATCCAGGAACCACGACACGTGTTCCCACCCACTAATATAACTCGACAGGCCGACCGCAGTTCCATCAGGGTGGACTGTCATTCTTCACCACCGTGCCCACGGGCACTACGAGTACCACCACCTTCGGCCTCCCTTCGCCGAGCTCCATCATCGAAGCGCGAGCCCCGATTTCATCAGGGTCCCCTCGTGTAGCGGAGGAGGCCCGGGCCCATTCCCCGGCCCTTCCAGAGGCCACTCCGGTCATCGCAGTAGTTGAACGACAACCAGCGACGCCTACTCCGGCAACCGCTGCTGAGCCAGGATCAGGGGACGACGTTTTCCTCTTATGTGCTAATGAAACGCCTGAGACGTTTTCTCCTTCTTTGTTAGGATCACCACCGCGACGTTTTCAGGCCCTGCATTCCTGTCGACGAAATATTCAGTTTGATGGTTTCAATTATCTCTCTCATGTTTTTCAGGTCTTTCGATTACTAAAAAAAAAGGGAAATAAAAAAAAAATATCTAAAATAAAATCAATAAAAAAAGACTTCTGCTTCCTTTTCCTTCTTTCCTTTATACCCCCCCCACACTCCTTCGCCACCGGACCATCTCAGTTCTCCTTCCTTCTCCTTCTCTCCTTTCTACCCCCCCCCAAAAAATAGAAAAAACAGAAGGTGCATTCACCGCCCATTAAACGTCGCCCATCCATTCCGCATGGATGGTCTGAGCGCGTGGCAACGCTTCATGCGAGGTGGGGCCAAGAGGGTTTACCTCACACCAGCCAGCGGAACTTACCGCAGGGCATGTCGGATTTCGACACCTGGCTCGCCGCCCGTGCTAAAGCGACGGCCGCTCCGCCACCTCGACGTAGTACCTGGGCGGCGGGGGCCCCCGCGCCGCGTCTATCCTTTCCTTCCACCCCCTTCTACCACGGGACACACGTGCTCATTACCTCCCGTACGAAGATATATCCCTGAATCTTTTTCTCGTACCGTGACCCAGTGTCCCCCCCCCCCCGCACTCATTAACAAAGGGGACAGAGAACATCGTTCAGTTGTATTTGTGGTCTTGCTGCCTAAACGGAATTCTCGTTATCCGAAGAACCGCACCCAAATAATTTTCCCTTGTAGGACGAAGAGATTTTAAGGGATGGAAAGGGTAGTTTTAAAAATAAATCATTTTAATGTATATTGATTATTTATTTTAAACTTACACGTAATTTGTATAATAAACACTGTGATACAATATTAATGTTTAAGCCGAGAAAACTACAATAACTGAAAGATCGATCCATGTGATACATATTATGTTTGCCTTTTCAAGAAACATTGTGTATTCAATTTCAAATTCAGTTTGAAATTTCAATTTGTAGCATCGCATTCATCATCGTATAAACAACAATAAGAAACAAGTGATTTTCGTACAACCTACTTTATTTTTATAAACAAATTAAGTGAACAAATTATCGAATACCGGAACATAATATGACAAATTTTGTCATTGAAGATACTTTTAGTTATTTTCAAAGTGACTCTTCGCTTCGAAAATGTATACAAAATTAGTAGATGGAAAGCCAATGTCAAAATCAAATAATGGAAAACCAGAATCATCTTCACAAAACAACTTCATTTGCAACCATTTGGATTTGATGTCAAGAAGCTTACTTCTTTTTCATTCAGTTTCCTAGTATTGTATGGATCCTTCATGCTAATTGTACACATAACCAGAGCACCATCTTTCTCTATATATATTCTTTCAAGATGATCACTATCGATATAAATTCCAAAGATTTGGCCTTTCGGGTTCTTTTGTACCTGATATAGCCTGCCTGCTTGTAACTGTATTTTTTCATATATGTACCTTAAGCTAATTTGTGTTCGCTCTACGTGACTTTCGATGTAGTAAAGAAATTTATCAGGAGGAATAGTGAAGCTGGTTGATCGAAGACCTCTCAGAGTTTGAGGAGGTCGGTTGAGTCTTTTAAACTGCGAACTTAATTCTGTAAGAGGAAACGAAACATTATACATATTACAAAATTTGTTTAATTCACAGTAACTGGGTGATTCTTTCCAGGTTATCATTTCACGATAAAATAGTTGAATTTTCAAATAAAAAGATGTTCTACTGAAAGGGATGACCTTTGATTCAAAAAGATAAATTTTCAATCCAAAGGGACCAATTTTTCTTCCTTATAGAGGAAGCTTTGTAATGGTATCATGTTCAAAAAATTTTAAATTCATTTAATTACACCTTCCTCAATTTTAAAATGTCTAATACAATGTTCTAAGCAATCTTCCGGATGTGTGTGTGTGTGTGTGTGAGGATATGTGGATGTCACACTTTTTTGTGAACACGATAACTTGAAAACGGTTGCAGGTAAATTGATGAAATTTGGAATCGGTTGTTTATAGTGAAACTTTTTTCCTTAGCATAATTGAAAGTTGATGCAAGAATATAAAAGATTTCTTGGTTCGAGACGAATCGATTGACCTATAATATTAATACATTTTATTAAAGAGTAGGGAAGTTATAGTAATTTATATATTTTGAAAATCGGTTTTTTATAGTAAAAATTTTTTCATGAACATAATTCAAAGTTGATGCAGGAACAGAAAAGATTTGCTGATTCGAGTCGAATCGATTGACCTATAATAGTAATACATTTTATTGAAGAGTAAGGAAGCTCTGGTAATGCATAATATTCGAAATTCAAACACTTTGTAGATAATTCATCCTTTTGGCTACGTGGTTAGAAGTTGAACTAATTCGTTAAACATTCATTGTTTGGGTTGATGATTCATTCCTTTGGTTGAAAATTTAACTGTTCCACTTTCCTAAAATTATCTCACGAATTCAGTTTACATAGAACATAGTGAAAAACTGTATCAGTTTGTTTTTTTGTGTCGCGTTTCACATTCTCCAGAAAAAAGTGGAGGGGAACTTGACATACATAGAGCAAGAACACTAAAGGAATGTTCAGTTATTTGGCCACAAAGCTTAAAAACTTTTGCTTCTTCATTAGTTCATTTTTTCTAAGATACATCACTTTAGTTGAAAATTCCTCTTTATGATTGAAAATGTAACTATTTCGTTGCAAATTCATTTTTTTTGTTAATATATTTTGATTAACTAATAATGTAACTATTCCAATTCACGACACGACTTGAACAATACTTCATCAACCAAATTATTTCGTTGCTATAACCAAATCATTTTCTAATAAACAATATATATTTCGCTCAACAAATTTATTCGGTTAAATCAACTAAACATGCTCAAATGAATAATTACTTCAAATGGTCGAAATTCGTTGTGTTTTTCAAAAATAACCAAATGCTTATCAGCGCTGAGTAAATTTTTCAGTTTCAACAAAAAAAGTAGGTTAAACAAACTGTTTCGTTGAGTCAACTCAATGTTATCTCTGAGTGTACTAAGTTTTTTCAAATGATGGAATTTTAGTAAAGTTTATAATATTTACCAATAGAATTAAAGATGATCACCAAAGAGACGACCAGCGTATATTCGATCTTCATTGTCTTCAGAAAGATGAGAATCTGAGCACCGTATACAAGGCTAATAACTGCTATGAACGTTATCACGTAGACAATAAGCATTAAATTTGTCCTTCTGATATATTTGTATTTCAAAAGTCAGTTACAAGAAAAAGAAATGATGTATAAACATCTTTAGAAATGACGTTGTAGTATGAAATTTATATCCATCCCGAATACATTCCCTGCTCTCTTGGTTCCATACTTTTATATTCTCCTGGCTCACCCTTGATTAAAAAAATGTATTCTGTTTTTTTTTTCGATATGAAGAAGCGGAAAAGAACGCTGAAACTCTAACATGTAACCATTTTTGTAATTACGGAAAGTAATAAATATTTACTATCGCGCGATGAACATTAAAATCAGGAAGTGTTGTCAAGGCCTGTTTCAAAACTGAGTAGAGGCGGCTTATGATGTTAAACATTTCCTGCATTAAATTTGCTTAACGTTACTCAATATTTTTTCACTTGGTTTTAAATTGATATGTTTCTTGCCATTCACGCTTAAGCAAGAAAAAACTATTCTGGTGGTCTGGAAATTTTGTTGTCTTCAAAAATCTTAGTGTCTTGAACGGCCAACGTTTTGGCAATGACCCTTCGAAATTTTAAAAGATTTCTTGCGAATATTATGAGATTTTATTATGTGAGTTGCAGAGAAGGGACTCCTTCAGTTAAGTATTTTTTTAAACTTGGAACATGAATATAAAATCGAAACAAGACGACGAACTGGCGAGGCCCCCACATTAGGTGGACGACTAAAATCAAGGCGCTTTTCCAACCGCTGCTGGAACAAGCTGCAGGAAAAGATGAGGAAGCGAAATTAAGTCCAATTGCAGAAAGCAGGCACCTTCTGAGAGATGATAGTGATGATAGCTTACATCAACTGAAGGAGAAGATAGGATGGGCAAGACAGAATGCGTCCCGTGTTCAGTGTGTGATTGACTACATAAAATGTGGTAGACCGTTGACGCAAAGGGTTCGAAAGTTCGCCCAAGAGCTGAGGACCTACAATCATACACTGAGCAAGTCAAAGCGGTTGTTATTTGACGCAAGTAGGAGAATATAGAAAAGGAAGAAATGGATCAGGGATAATCGAAAGTTTTTCGCTAACCCATCGCGCCTCTTCAGCGATGTCACTGTTTCTGTCAAAAATCTTGTGTATTTTATATGGATGAACTGGAGATCTATGCTTCTGGTAAAAGCAAACTTCAGAGTGCTTTATATATCGTCAAGAAATAAACAGGAGAGATTGGTATGGACTTTGGATTGGACAAGTGTGCCAAAATTCATCTGAAGGAAGGAAAGATTATTGACGTTCCCAAGGACCCTGAGCTTGTGGATATAAATGTTATTAGACAACTTGACACTGAAGAGACCTATACATACCTGGGCATCTTCTTCGACAGATTTGGTCTTTAAATCTGAGAGCGCTGAACAAGTTATCTGCGACAAACGTGCTTGCTGTCCCGGTTCATCTCTACTCGTCAGGGGTGTTTCTATGGACGAAGAACAAGCATATGGCCCTTGATATCGCTACGGGCAAGATCATGCATATACATAAGAGCTTGCATATCAATTCGTCCATCCTGCGATTATAATCTCACGCCGTCAAGGCTGTTACATTTCACGATTGTGGTTACTTAGTACTTTTTTCGAGGAATGTAAAGTTTCCCCATTTCTTTTAAAATGTTATTTGAGACCACAATATTGAGAAATTACTTAAGTTATGTTAGGGTTTCTCGGAGGTGGAATCACCGAACTCTTTCGGTTTTAAATTTGAACAAAATATAAAATTTAGAAGCAATCGATAAACTGACGATAATTTAACTGAAAAGATCTATTAATTCTCGACCCTCAAACGGACAGAAATAAAAGAAACTAAACACCTTCACTACCTTTTTTTTCTGTGCAGGCTTTTGAAAAATACTAATGCAAGCTAAGCATGATTTCTCTTAGTTATTGTTTCATTAAATGAATAAAAGCAATTTATTTTTATTTTCTGGTATCTCAGTCTTACATTCATCGATTGTAAGCCAGAGAATCAGTGCTGCAAACCATTACTCAAAATTTTTAAATCAATAAAATCAATTATTTTCATAAGATAAATCTTGGATATTTTATTGGCCAACACTTGGCTTTAAGTGATTTTTCTTTATTGATTCTGAGGCATGTATAAATGTAATTCCTTGATTTGAAGTTTAGTGCAAACAAACTTATGAAGCCAGGGCAAAATCTCGATCACTCCCTAGAGACATAAGTTTAGCTTGTTAATTAAAAATTTAGGAGTTAAGCTCTTTTTGACAACTTCTCATTCACACTCACCTTACGAGCCCTAGGAGAAACGCGTTTCCAAGAGGAGACACTCTTTACTTTCTTGAAGCAACTCCTAACATTGTGAAAAGAAGGCCTATACATTAACCCTGTCACTTGTACTGCAAGACTGCTCTCCTCAGGAACAGAAAACCAGAGCTGCTACTCACCATGAGCCTCGGAACGCGAGTGAAAAAACGAATGGGACCTGTCTGCCGGTCGACTGCCTCTCCGTGCAGGCTGGGCGCTCTTTGCCATGATTAGCTGGAAGTCCCCACTCCATGCTATGGCAGTAGGACAAACCTACACTTTACAAGGCGGAAGCGGACTTCTGAGTCTTTTATTTCTTCATAACCAAATTCTTTTAAGTAAAGCTTACATTCTTACAAGTGGCAGAGATCCTCTTCTAAAAATGGTCAGAAAACACGAGATGATTGGCAAAGAAGCGTTCTTTTACGTAACCGCGGAGCAGGTGACCGAGACCCTTGGACTGAATTTTACCATCAAAAGTGAGGAAAGTTCATTACTCCGTCCAGATAGTTCACTCCTGAAAGCCAAAGTAAAGAAAGCAGAGGTTGAAAAATTCCTCTAATAGCTACTCTACAGGAAAATGCACGGAAACTTTCACAGAAATGTAGAAAAAAAATCCTTGTCGAAGGAGCAAACTTTTTCTTTCCTCAGATCATCAGGACCTAATTTGGCTACAGAAGGTTTCATTTTTGCATGTCAGGACTGTGTCATTTCCACCTTGATATATCGTGACCGCATTTTATGTCAAGAAAGTTCCAGCGATAGATGCAGAGCATATCATGCAAACGCTGAGTACTTAGAACACATACTATCCGGATGTCCCATTCACGCGGGAATGACGTATCTCTACAGACATACTGCGGTCCTAAGAGTGCTATATTACCATCTTTTCGCACTTACGGCGTTGGCCGCGACCCTGCCCTGCCGAACTCTCCAACGGAGATGGAGTCAATTGTCCAAAACGAGAGGTGCCAAATTTTCTGGAACTATGGTTTTCAGACAGCAGTCTCCATTGCACACTCGAGGCCTGACATCCTTTTCCAAGACTTCGAGAAACGAACTATATTCGTGATCGAATTCTTGGTTCCGGCCGACTACAACATCGCTGTCAGGGAGAACGAAAAGGAGACGTATCAAGACCTTGCAAGGGCTCTGCAACGACTATACCCAAAACATTCGGTTGAAATAATCGTCCTTGTGATTGGTGCCCTCTGAGGTGCAAAAATATTTTACGAGAACTTATCATAAACACAAAGCTACAAAGAACAAAGGAGAGGGGGGTCTAACTTGCCAGAGAAAAGGGTTACGTACTTTTTGAGCTGCTCCTTGATAAGGAAAATGATAGAAAACCTCATACAAATTGAGAAACATTCGTGATTTTTAATACTTTTGCTCGGGCAAATTAAGAAGCTATGTTAGCGACTTATACTGGAAATTAGTATTTTTAAACAAAACTTATCACGTTTACCTTCTTGGATATAGAGGGTGCCTTCAGCAATACATCTCCAGAAGTCCTCTGTAGAGAAGCGTCAAGGTATCGCGTGCCAGACCAGCTGGTAAGCTGGATAGGAAGCATTCTATGCAGGATGAGACACCAAATCAGATGTAGCGAAGGCCTAGTCAGGGGATTAGGGCAAATGGAGTGCTCACAGAGGGGTGTCCTATGACCCCTCCTGTGGTGCAACCTAATGAACGGCCGCCTTTGTGGGCTAAATAATGAAGGGGTATTGTAGCCAGGGCTACGCGGATGGCTTTGTAATCCTAGTCAGGAGGGCTTCTCTGGAAACGTTGATGGATCTTGTAAGGTCGGCGCTGCGCATCGTAGAGCTCTGATGTAATAGCTCAGGGCTCTCGGTGAATCCGGAAAAGACCAACCTGGTAAGTTTCACGATAAATTATAAAGTGTCCAAAGTAGAACCTCCTGTATTTTGTGGCGGGATGCTGACGTTTTCAGATTCGGTTAAATATCTAGGAGTACTCCTAGATAGCAAACTGCACTGAATTATGAATCTTCAGACAAAATTAAGTTTAGACAAAGTTAGTTTGTTGAGTTATATTTTTCGTCCTGCTGCTTGACCGGGTGTTTCGTTATCCGAAGAACCACACTAAAGTATTTTTTCTTAGTAGGATGGTGAGATCTTTAGTGATGAGAAGGGTAGTTTGAAAAAATAAATCACTTTAATGTATATTGATTATTTATTTCAAACTTGAACGTAATTGATATGATACACACATTGATACAATATTGATATTTGAGCCGCGAGAACTACAATAACTGAAATCAGCTTTCGCAACAACAAAATTTTTTATTTTATGTTTCGGTATTTGATAATTTTTTCACCTAATTTGTTAGATTATAGCTATACATATTATGTTGGCCTTTCAAGAAACGTTGTGTATTCAATTTCAAACTCAATTTGAAATTTCACTTTCTAGCCTTTAACATTTAAAATGCACATCTTTTAAAACGTAATAATTTAAAATTGAAGCTACTTTTAGTTATTTTCAGAGTGACTCTTTTCTTGGAAAATGTATACAGAATTAGTAGGTAGAAAACCAATGTCAAAATAAAATAATGGAAAACCAGGAGCATCTTTACAAAATAGCTTCATTAAATACCATTTGGATTTGATTTCAAGACGCTTTCTTCTTCCTCAGTAAGTTTCCTAGTATTGTATGGTTCCTTCATGCTAATTGTACCCATACCCTCAGTACCATCTTCCTCTACATATATTCTACAAAGTGTAATACTATCGGTATAAATTCCGAAGATTTGACCTGTCGGGTTTTTCTGTACCTGATATAGCTTGCCTACTTGGAACTGATGACGCACCCGTCTAATTATCGGTATACGCAGGATTCTTGACGTAAAGGGGCCATATTGTCCTAGCACCATGGTACGTTCAACGTAGTAGTAAAGAACTTTATTAGGAGGAATAGTGAAGCTGCTTGGACGAAGACCTCTTACAGTTTCAGGAGGTTGGTCGCGTTTTTTATCCTGCGAACTCAATTCTGTAAGAGAAAAAAAAAATTTATGAATTTTACAAAATTTGTTTAACTCACAGTATCTCGGTGATTCTCCCGAAGTTATCATTTTACGGGGAAAAAGGTTTTGAAACAAACTATTTTGAATTGAATTTATTCAGAAAAAAGATCTTCTCCTCTCGCTTCGCTGGGATTCGAACGCCAGGTCAACTGATTGCCGGTCAGGTGCTCTAACCACTAAGCTACTAGAGAGATCGCAAGAAGAATACTTTTTCTGAAACACGATTCATTTTGCAAGATGTTGTATTTTAATACAAGTCAATTTTTACTGGGAATTTGTATTATCATCGGAGATGGTAACGATCAATCAGAAGAGAAATCTTTTCACACACTGTGAAAATGGAAATCTACAATATCGATTAAAGTTATCTTCTCTAATACAGAAAATCTGTAACGTCTTCTAAGACTAGATGAAGCTATAAATTGAAAAATTTTCAAAATAAATTTATTCAGAAAAAAGATCTTCCATTTTCGCTCCGCTGGGATTCGAGCGCCAGGTCAACGAATCCCAGCGGAGCGAAAGGAGATCTTTTTTCTGACTAAATTTAATTTAAAAGATTTTCAATTTAAAGCTCCATCTAGTCTGAGAAGAAGTTAAAGATTTTCTGTATTAGATGAGGTAACTTTGATCGATATTGTAGATTCCATTCTCACAGTGTGTGAAAATATTTCTCTTCTGATTGATCGTTACCATCTCCGATAATATTCGGTAATATTCAAATTTTTGAGTAAAAAAGATAAATTCTTAGACGAAACTAGATTGGCTAAATTTACAGTAAACAAAATTACTTTTCAAGTGAAAAAAATAATTTTTAACAAAATAGTTGAATCTTCAGGCAAATAGACGAATTTCTGAGCAAAGGAGATTAAATCTGAACATACTTGCATTTTCTGTTGGGTTCTACTAATTCTTCAAAACGTTTTAAAAATAAAAACTGTGTATTCCACTATCTAAAGAGAGTGTGTTCCGAGAAATTTGTGAGACCCAGTTTGAAATTTTTTCCATTATTTGTTCATTTAAGAGTAAAGTTGTCATTAAAAATATATTTTTCTATAAACGATCCTATTTTGAAAATCGATTCGTCAAAGTTAATTTCAATTAACAAATGATAATTATTACAAATTATACTCAATATTTTTTATAAAATGTCCATTTACGGCAAACCTAAGTTTCAACAAATGAACGGGTATTTGCAATAATTTTTTGATTGTTTCAAAATAACAGACAATGACATTTCTGTTACTATTTCTATTTTTTTTCTGATTCTCTGAAACACGCAGTTCACTCCTTTTTTAGAGGCTGTGCTAGTTACCTCGGTATCAAACTAATTTATTAAAAAAAAATTTTCATTAAAAAAAAAACTCCGGGAAATGCGCTTTATTTGAATTTTTCGAAAAAAATGTTGTGTAACAAAATTTTTATTTTTAGTAATATTTTTTCTCAAAGTAACAAAAATAAGTTTTATAAGGTGAATATTTCAAAGTAAAATATTTAATTGATTGTGTGGATTTTAATAATTATTATTAATGAAGAAGCATGTCAGTGACTCTAGGCTCAGTTATATGGATAATTTTTTTTTCTTTTGTACAATTTTCTGTAAAATGTTTTTCCGGGACTGAAAAGTGGAGAAAAGGGGAGATAGGGAAACAGGAATATAATAGGAGAAAGAGAGAACATGAAAGATTGTTAAGTGATAAAAGGCAGTTAGAGAAAAGTAGGTGTATGGAAGAGGTGGAAAAATCAATCAGGGAAGGGAGGGGTTGGGAGGTGATCAATGGGGAACGAGGAGGAAGGAAGGGCATCAATGAGGAAATCGAGATGGATGAGTGGACCCAGTACTTTAAGCGAATGTTGGGAGGAGTGGAAAATAAGGTGATAGGTGAAAAGAGGAAGGTAATATAAGGGGAAGATGATATAAGTAGGGAGGAATTGAATAGAGCGATAGGGAGGATTAAAAGAAACAAGGCAACAGGTGAGGACGATATTGAGAACGAGGCTTTGAGTTTTGGAGGAGAAGGAGTGAGAAAGGAATTGTGGGAGGTATGCAAAAAGGTTTGGAGAGGAGAGGGATGGCCTAAGGAATGGAGGACAGGGTTAGTGGTGCCGATAATTAAGAAAGGAGAGGGCAAGAAGGTGGAGGCGTATAAGGGAAACACTTATGTCGATGGGCTACAAAATATATACGGAGATTCTCAGAAAAAGATTAGAAACAGAGGTGGAAGAGAAAGGGATAATTGCACACAATCAAACGGGCTTCAGGAAAGGGATGGGAACAGTAGACAACATCTACGTACTGAATTATCTAGTGAATAGGAACTTAGGGAGGAAGAAAGGGAAGTTAGTGGCCTTATTTGTAGACTCTAAATCGGCATTTAACTCGGTAAACAGGACGGTGTTATGGCAGGTCATGAAAGAGAAGGGGGTGGACGAAGAGTTGGTCGAGAGGATAAAGGAGATATTCGAAGAGACTAAGATAAGGGTGAGGATTGGGAAACAAAAAGGGGAGATTTTTTGGAGTGGAAGGGGGCTCAGGCAAGGGTGCCCATTGAGTTCACTACTATTCAATCTCTTGTTGGCAGATCTAGAGGAGAAACTGGAGAAGAAAGGAAAAGGGGGAACGGCTTTGGGAAATAGCAAGGTATATTCCTTAGCGTATGCAGACGATATAGTCTTATTAGCGGATGACGAGAGAGGGATGAGTCTCATAATGAGAGTGTTCGAGGAGTATGTGAGAATTAAAGACTTAACGGTAAATGTAAATAAGACGAAGGTGATGATGTTTAGGAAGAGAAGGACAAAGGTAGAATATGAATGGAAGATGTACGGGGAGAAAGTGGAACAGGTCGAGGAATTAAGTTACCTAGGCTTCTGGTTTGAGTCGAAAGGAGGGGTTGAACTGCAAGTGAGGAGAAGGATAGAATGTGCGACTAAAGTAATGGGGCAGGTGTGGAGTATAGGGAAGAGAAGGTTTAAAGATGATTGGAAAATGAGACTGTGAATGTTTGATGCGTTGGTATGGTCAGTCCTAAGTTACGGAGTGGAGATCTGGGGATGGAAGTAGCACAAGAGGGTGGAAAGTATGCAGGAGAGATTCTTGAGATGGGTAATGGAAGTGAGCTGGAGCTGTCCAGGATACATGTTGAGGGAGGAATTAAGTAAAAGTAAAATGTTTATTAGACAGATAAAGAGAGCATGGAACTTTGAGGAGAAACTCAAGAGGGGGGAGGGAAGCAGGATAGCACAAGCTTGTCTAAGGGAAGTAGTAAACAAAGAGACTAGGGGTAACACATAAGGATCAAGGTGGGAGGAACAGAGACAACAGAGGAGGAGAGAATGCGATATAAGAGCAGATGTCCGAGTATGGCAAAAGTTAGAGAATGGACTGATAATTAAGGAGGGGGAGAAAAGATGGAAAAAATCGTGGAATCTAAGTATAACAGGTGGTATAAGGTAGTGAAGGATGAAGGAGAACCAGAATATTTAAGAAAGATTAAAAAGGAGAGTAAATGGAACCACGTTATACGATTTAAGATGGGAGATGGAATGAGAGAGTGTAGGTACTGGATGGATGAATAGGAAAGAAGATGTAGTGTCTGTTATTACGAGATAGAATCATGAGGGCATGTTTTAGAGAGATGTACGGGGGATGAAACAGGTGGGGAGAGTGTGGATGACGGGATAAGGTGGATCTTGGATGGAAGTGGACAAGGGGCAAGCTGGATGATGAGACTGGAAGAAATGAGAGAAAGTAAAGGGCATGTAGTAGGGAAAGGCCAATCGCGTACTACTAGTCAAGGACACTAATGTAAGTAAAGCTCGAAAAATCATGTTAACGGAAATGGTAAGAGGAAACGGAAGCCCAGGAAACTCAATAGTCAGCAAATCTCGAGAGTAATTATGTGAAGACAAAGCGACAGTAAATAAGTTAATATAAGTAGAATATTATTATTTAGGTAGTAAGTATTATTAAGGTAGTATAATTGCAAATCTTCGTACACTCAAAATCATATAAAAGACAACCAAAATGCCGCCGCTCAACCTAAATGAAGAAGTGAAAGAAGCAAAACCCAACAAATCTAAGAATAAATATGAGCTGGACTTTGAGAAATTTGAAAAATGGAGAAAACAACAAAAACAGAAGAATGTTCGGAACAGCAATCATCATAATAAAAAAAAAAACTTCATAGGCTCTACATATTCACAACATGGTGGTTTCGAATAAAATATCTTACATCACTCGCAGGGTGTTGTATGACTCTAATCTCCCTTGTTACCAAATATTTAAAAGTGATGGAATTTTAGCAAACCATATTATTTTACTTACCAATATAATCAAAGATGATCACCAAAGTGACGATCAGAGTATAAGCGATCTTCATTTTTTTCAAGAGGAAGAGAATCTGAGCACACTATACCAGGCTATATATACTGTAGTCGTTATCACATAGATCATGGGCATCAAACTTGCCCTTCTGAGATATTTGTATTTCAAAAGTCGATTACAAGGGAAAAAATTGTTTACCAAATTCATTGAAATTAATGTCGCAGCTTATACTTATGTTGCAAGAATTAGAATGACGCATATCATTTTGTCGTGGATTTAATAAAATGTTTTAGGAATTTTAAAAGCAGTTTATAATTTCTAGATGTGAAGAGTTTTCTATAGATTACAAAGAATTTCGAAGCATTTCATAATTTTTTGATAGGTTTTTGAATAGTACATGGTTCTTTTATTCTTTGTAAGATTTTAAAGAATTCGAAAGTGAAACATGTTCTTTTCTTGCGAAAAATGTACAAAATTTAACAAAAAAATAAGTTTGATACCAATAGGTAATTTTTTCTTGTATTTTTGTATAGAAAGAAAAAATAATAACAATAAAGTATAATTATCCACAATTCAGAAAATCGTGTAACTTTTTATAAATTTTTTTTCACTTTGTTGTAAAAATCTACAAGGTATTACAGAAAACTAGGGAATTTTACATTTTTTCTAATTAGAGTGTTAGACGTCATGAAAAAACTTTTGAATTCAACGTAAATAACTGTAGAAACTTACAAATCTTTGAAAAAAAAAAATAATAAAAGATTTTACGAAAGTTGAATTATTGGGAAACTGTACTTAAAATTAAGTTGTATACACATCAACGTTTCGACTTGTACTTTACTGTCAATTTTTGCAGGATATGTAATATATAAGTTTCTACAAAAAACTAAAATTAAAAAAAACATCACACTTTTACCAAGAAATTATGCTATTATAATAAATCACATTCAAGTGTAGTTCAATTTTTGAAAATTAATTCAAAATTTATTGAAAAAGTACAAAAATTATATTCAGATTTTTGACGATATTGGAATAAAATTTTGAGGCTTTTCAAGGATCTTTAAAATGCTTCAAAAATAAAAAATAAATTTTATAAGTAAATAAATAAAAAAATAAAAAAATAAATAAAAAAATAAAAAAATAAATAAATAAATAAAAAAGTAAATAAATAAATTTTTATAAGTTTCAAACACAAAATTTATAAGATTTTGAGCATTTGGAGGGTTTTTAATGAATACAAAATTCATATCAAAATTCCTAAAAAAAATTGAGAATGATTTTTTTCAATCAATTTTAAAGAATATTTGATAATATTTCCAAATTTTTCAAAGAAGGATCTGAAGTATTTTAAGGTAATTGTTTTTTTTGCAGGATTTGCAAAAAATTGTGGAAAAGGTCGAGTTAAAAGATAAGAAAATTATCATTAGATTGAAGGAAAATTTTTAAATGATTTTTCAAACCATTTTTCACGAGAATATTTACTAGGATTTCAAAACAAATTTTAGTATATAAGTTAATGTTTCTAGCTTAAAATTGTTAAAAATTATACAATTTTGAAAATTTATAAATTTTTTGATCCATCTTTTTCATTTTTTATCTGATGAGGAGTTCTGGAGGTATATCCAGGAATTTGATGTGGTAGGACTGGTAGAGACGTGGGTGGAAAGAAAGGAATGTGATAGAATAGAGCCAAAGCTGCCAAGGGGGTATAGGTGGAAACTCCAGGAGGCGGTCAGAGTGAAGAAGAAAGGAAGGGCTAGTGGGGGAATTATAACGGGGGTTAGAGATGGACTAGAGGAAGAAGCTCACGGAGAGGATGAGGGGGAGGGAGTGCAAATGAGGAAAGTGAAGATAGGGGGGGGGGGGTAAGCAGTAAGTTTGTGACAGTGTACAATAAGGATGGGATGGAAAGAATTAAAGAAAGGGTGGAAGACCTGTTAGGTGAAAGAGAGGAGGGTATTGTGGTACTGGGTGGGGACTTTAACGCGAGGATGGGGTGGGAAGGGGGCCTTTACAGGGAAGGGAACAGCTTGGAAAGGAGTTCGAAGTATAGCTTAATAAATAAGGAGGGGGAAATTCTAGGGGACTGGATGGAGGATAGAGGCTGGGCGGTGGCAAATGGTATAGCAACTGGGGACGAAGAGGGAGAATACACATTAGTAGGTAAGGTGGGGGTATCGTTAATAGATTATGTAGTTATGAATATGCAAGGGTGGGAGGAGATGGAGAGATTCGCAGTAGAAGGGAGGGTAGAATCAGACCATCAGCCATTAGGGTTGTGGATAAGGGGTGAGGGCGGCGGAGGCGATAGAGAAGTATAAGGAACAGTTAGGGAAGGTACGCTTCGAAGGGGAGACGGTGGAAGAGATATGAGAGGATTTAAAAGAGAAAGTGAAAGGGTGCGTGCAAAAGAAGGTATTTAAAAAGAAGAAGAAAGGAATGGTGAAGCCGTGGTGGGATAGGGAATGTAAAAAGATGAAAAGGAAGGTGAAGAGGATGTATCAGAAGTGGAAAGAGGGTACTGCTAAAAGGGAGGAGTGCGTAGAAATGAGGAAGGGGTTTAGATTGATGTGTAGAAGAAAGAACAGGAAAAGGAGAAAGAGCTGGAGGCGGAGTTAGGAAAGGTTAAGACAGAGGGGGATGTCTGGCAGATAATAAATAGGTTTAGGAAGCGTAGAGTAGGGATAAGCGAGAAGATAGGGAGTGAGGAGTGGATGGAGTTTTTTAAAGAATAATTCCAGGACTCAGATTCAAGGAAGAGAGATGATGGGAATAAAAGAACGGGGGAGGCAGAGATAGAGGAGTTGAATGACGAGGAGATAGAGAAACAGATAAGGAAGTTAAGAAGGTCAAAATCAGCAGGGCTGTATGGGATAGAGAATGAAGCATGGCTGTTTAGTACACAAGAGGTTAGGGAGAGGCTGAAGGAGGTAGTGAAGAAAGTATGGAGGGGGGAGGGATTTCCACGAGGGTGAAGAAAAGGGTTAATAGTACCTCTGTATAAGAAAGGAGAGAGGGATAGGCAGGAAAATTATAGAGGAATTACGCTAATGAATACGGCGTATAAAGTATACGCGATGGTGGTGGCGGAGAGGCCGCGGAAGGATGTCGAGGGGAAAGGAATATTGCCGGAGACGCAGGCGGGCTTTAGGGTAGGTAGGAGTACTATCGACAATATCTACGTTCTGCAGCACATTGTGGATAGAGAATTAGCGAAGAAGGGGTCGAGAGTGTACGCGTTTTTTGTGGATCTAAAAGGCGCGTTTCCGTCGGTGGATAGGGGGAGGTTGTGGGAGGCAATGGAGGAGAGGGGAGTGGAGAGAGGCCTGAGCGAGAGGGTAAGGGAGATATATGAAGAGACCAAAGATAAGGTTAGAGGAGGACAGGGGATTTCGGAGGGATTCTGGATGGATAGGGGACTAAGACAAGGGTGTCCGCTTAGCCCAACGCTTTTTGCAATTTTAATTGCGGATATGGAAAGTAAGCTGGAGGCCAGAGTAGTAGGAGGAGTCAGGATAGGAGGGGTTAGAATTTGGTCGCTAGCGTATGCAGATGACATAGTGTTGGTGGCAAAAAGCGAGGAGGCCTTAAAGGTAATGATGAAGAGGATGAGAAGATACCTGGATAAGAACAGGTTAGAACTGAATGCGGAAAAGTCCAAGGTTATGTTTTTCAGAAAAGGAGGTGGAAGTGGTAAGAAAGGGGAGTGGAAGTGGAAGGGAAAGGCGGTGCAGGAGGTAAAAGAGTTTGTGTACCTGGGCTTCTTGTTTCGGAGGAATGGCGGAGTGGATGGTCACATAAAAGAGAGAGTGAGGAGGGCAAATGTGGTGATGAGGCAGGTGTGGGGGTTGGGAAAAAAGTTATTCGCAGATTATTTTGGAAGGAGAATGAAATTGTTTGACTCACTAGTGATGAGTGTCCTATTGTATGGAGTAGACGTGTGGGGGTGGAAGGAAAGCGAAGAGGTAAATAGGACACAGGAGAGGTATGTAAAGTGGACACTGGGGCTGGCAAGGAACACGCCTAATTACATTGTCAGGAGGGAGACGGGGAGAACGAGTGTAGGGATTCTAGCGGGGAGTCGCGCGTGTAAGTATGAGGAGAAATTTTTGGAAGAGGGGGGAAGTAAGCTGGTTAGGGAGTGTTGGTGGGAGAAAGAGAACATTATGCCAAGGACGAGAGCGCAATATTTGTGTGAGAAAGGAGAGAAAGTAAGTTAGGAGCTTATAGCGAGGATGAGATGTGGGTGCATGGAGGGTTATAGTAGGTTCTGGCTCGCTAGGGAAAAGAGGATGTATGAACTATGTGGAAAGGGGGAGGCAAGAGTGGAGCATTGGTTGAAGGAGTGCGTAGAGGTGGAAAGGAGTGGGATAAGCATGGAGGTACTGATGCATGAAAGGGGGGACAAAAGGGCAGCAGCATGGGTGAAGGGAGTCTTGGGTAAGATGGAGAAGAAGAGAAGGAAGGAGGAAGAGGAATGGAGAAGGAAAGATTGTAAATAAAGGAGGAAGTAAATATAAGTAAATCTAAATATTGTAAACAGTAGATAAGTATTAGGGATTAGCCGCGGAGGCAGAGTTTGGTAATTCGAGGCAAAGCAAGAATGTAGGGACATGCGTGCGAGGCGAGGCGAAGCGAGGAAGGCAATGCGATAAGAGCGAGCGGCGTTAGAGATAAGGTGTGGAAGGATGTTAGTTTTAAGGGTTAGTTTTAAGGAAATTCTGTAAAAGAAGTGTAAGCAGCTCAATTTTTTAAGGCCAGCAGGCTAAAAAATAAACGTTTATCTATATTTTTCAAATATTAAAATTAATTTTTGTTTCCTCATAGTGAAAAACTCATATCCATTTAAATAAATTTCATAATCTTTCAGTTTCATATTTTCATACTCTCTTACGTCACCTTTAATCAGGAAAAAAAATATTTCGGTGGTTTAGAAATTGTTTTTTCTTCGAAAATCTTAGGGTCTTCATTCGTCAACGTTTTGGCAATCACCCTTCAATAGTTCAGGAGAGTTTTTTAAAATCTCATGAGATTTCATTATGTGAGATGTAGAGAAGTGATTTTTTAAGTGAAACTTCTTTTGGAACGGGAGTGAAGCGAAAAAAACGACCGAACGTACGAACGTAAGTCTCTGCCTCTATCTAACAAGTATACTTTCTATACTTTCTCTCTGTAATCGCGTCTCTCGTTTGTGCTGTGATTCGTAATTGATCTGATTGGCTCTTTAATATGTGAATTTGATTTTGGTCTTAGAGTTCAATTTTGCTAAATTTCTCCCTTTCAAAGATGTTCTTAGTGTACAGTCAAGTTTTAAAAGACTCAATCCTCATCTTTATTTATAAAATTGACTAGTTTTTTTTATTGACATTCAAGACATTGATTATTACAACAAATTTTATGAGAGAACCTCAAGCGCAAATGACGAAAAAATAGTATGGGTTATAATTGTTCATTTGAATGCAATTATAGGCATATTTGTGTTTTTTCCGCTCCAGGCATAAATCTTAATTTTTATTTAATTTCAATCAAATTACATTTTTTGCGTTTTCGTAAAGATTATTTCATTTAGAAGTAATGGGACAAAAATAATACAATATTCAAATAAGTTTGAAATAAATGGGTCATTCTCCGTTAAAGCGTAAATTTTATACGTGCAAGCCCCCTGGTTTTCAAAAATCGAGTAACCTCAATAGTTGAGTAATAGGAATGCTTTCCTTACACTATATGAACGTTACAACAATCCTAAAGTTACGCATACTTACTATAAAAAACAGCTACACAAAACGAAGGAGAGGGGGGTGTAAGTTGCCAGAAAAAACCGTTACGTACTTTTTAAACTGCCCCTTAATAAGAAAAATTATAGAAAACCTCATCTGAATTGAGGAATATGTGTCCTGCTTAATACTTTTGCGTGGTATGTCAGCGAATCACACCGGAAATGAGTATATTTGAACGAAAATTATTACGGTTACCAGAAGTCATCTGACGAGAGGCTCCGAGGTGTGGCGTGCCAGACCAGCTGGCAAGCTGGATGAGAAGCATTCTGCGCCGGAGGAGACTCGAAATTATATAGGGCGAAGGCCTAGTTAGGAGAATAGCACAATTGGGGTGCCCACATAGGGGTGTCCAGTGACTGCTCCTGTGGAGCATTTTAGTGGACGGCCTCCTAGGTAGGCTAAATGATGAAGGGGTATTATACCCAGGGCTACGCGGATGACTTTGTGATCCTAGTCAGGGGGGCTCATCTGGAAACGTTGATGGATCTTACAAGGTCGGTGCTGCACATCGTAGAGCTCTGGTGTAATAGCTCAGGACTCTCGTTAAATCCGTAAAAGACCAGCTTGGCCATTTTCACGAGAAAATTACAAGGTGTTGAAAGTTGAAGCTCCTGTATTTTGTGGCGCGATTCTGACGTTTTCACATTCGGTTAAATATCCTGGAACAATCCTAGGTAGCAAACTGAACTGGGCGAAGCACCTGGAGACCTAATGGAACAAGTTTTTTATGACTTTTTGCATGTGCAGAGGAGTCTTTAGGTTGACGTAAGGTCTAGGGCCTGACATGCTTGCTTGGCTCTACTATGCTGTGCTTAAACCAAGGCTCCCATAAGCGACTGTGGTTTGGTATGTAGCGTTCAGGGGTTTGACGGAAGCAATGAGGACTACGCCTACAGGCCACAGGCACACTAGGCTCCCAAGCGTCATCAGCACACTGCCGATTCTGGAGATGAGGCAAGGTAAAATAGCAAAACGCTTCAACTTCACTGAAACTTTCCGCGTCTGCATACAAAGCAGAAATGTGTAGAAAGCAAATAGTAAGCCACTCCTCAAAGGGGAAATCTCGTATGCAGGTGGCTCCAAAGAAGAGGGAGGGTCAGGAGCAGGAATCTATGACAGAACAAGAAGAAGGGGCATAGGGATCCCGCTTGGGTGATATGCTACTGTCTTTCAGGTGGAGGTCCAGGCCGTTCTTCGCTGTGCTGAATCATCATTAGAACAAAACGCTGCTAGAAGGCAGATGACGTTCAGCTCGGACAGCCAAGCGACATTAACTGCAGTTGGAAAACCAGACATAACATCAGAACTGGTTTCGAAATGCAAAGTGGCATTAAACCAACTTGCAGAAAAGAACAGAGTGCCTCTCATATGGGTCTCAGGTCACACAGTGCCGGGACTAGCGTCTTCTTGCACCGGGATGGCCATTAGAAGCTGAATCCTAACAAAGCACCGGGAAACCCCCTGAACAAATTTAGGTTTGCAAACACGCGAAAGCCATCCTGGGCTATACGTACAAGTTGGGCAGAGCCAGGGAAATCCTAGGTTCACCCATGAAAGACATAAGGACAGATGTTCAGATGCTCACAGGGCACAAACACCTGAACTATCACATGCACCGAATGAAGTATAACCCCAGGAGAGAGTGTAGGAAATTCTGCAGGGATGATAAAACATCCCTGCATGTCTCATGTTGGTGCCCGGCATTAGCTGGGTTCAGGTAGCAAACCGTTGGGGCTCATTTCATGAAACCTGGGGAAATTATAACGCGATCAGTGACCTATTTTGTTGAATGCGGGAAAAAAGTATTTGAATATGAGAAAAAAAATCCTAAAGCAAAATCATTCCATTTTGCAACATGTTTCCCTAAATTGACTTACAAAAAATATATATTCATTCAGATAATTTAAAATTTGAACAAAGACATTAATTCTCTATGAGAAATATGTATATTCAAGTTATATTATGAATCTTCAAACAAATAAAATTAATTTTAGGCAAAGTCAGTTTGTTGAGTTGTCATCCGAAGAAATGCAACAAAGTCATTTTTCTTAGTAGGATAAGGAGATCTTGAGTGATGGGAAGGGTAGTTTGAAATATTAATCATTTTAATGTATATTGATTATTTATTTTGAACTGGAACGTAATTAACACAATAAACACACTATGTAGCCTACACACTTTGTAGCCTTTCACATTCAAAATTCACATCTTTTAAAACGTAATACTTCAAAATTAAATTAAAACGGCAAACATAATATGTTTTAGCATGGATCATCATATAAACAGCAATGAAAGCGAGTATTTTACGTACAACCTACTTCATTTTTCTACACAAATTAAGTGAACATAATATGAAAAATGTTGTTGTTGCTAAAGCTACTTTCAGTTATTGCCAGAGTGACACTTTGCTTCGGAAATGTATACAAAATTAGTAGATAGAAAGCCAATGTCATGGTT
The DNA here is from genome assembly GCA_932195095.1 of Andricus curvator. NCBI lineage: Eukaryota > Metazoa > Arthropoda > Insecta > Hymenoptera > Cynipidae > Andricus > Andricus curvator. The sequence continues at coordinate 112,145 of CAKNYM010050678.1, forward strand.
CGCGCCACAATTTCCAAAGACCAAGGAAAAAACTTTCCCCTGGCTCCCTCCACAACTTCCCAGGTCAGGTTAGTCATTACGTTGTTTTATGCGGTTCGCAACACAAGTGCGTTTAAGTACGTCCCTATTTTTATATTGGCTTAAGTGATCCTTAGTCAAAATGGGAGATCGATCTAGATCACACAGATGTTCTAGAAACCATAAGCATCGTGGGAGAGATGATTCGGAAACGGAGATGGAAAGGAAACTCCTGAAATTAGAGAAGAAACTGCAGCGTCTGAAGGATAGCAGACATCATCGCCGTGCTCGTCGTTCAAGATCCCATTCACGTGAGAGGGACCGATCTAGACGCGGTCATCGCTCAAGAAGTAAGTCATATTTTGATGATTACGGTCGACGAAAAGATAGATACTCTGCGATCGAAATTCGATGCAAGTCGAGTATAGAGATTTTGGCGAGACTCTGTTGCCTGATCGAGATCCAAGAGACTCGACAAGTGGAAAAGTTTCGAGCATAGCGCTATTGAATGCACAAGCGCCTAGTTCACGACAAAACATACTTTCCGACGAGTTTAGGGCCTTTTCCCCCTCATCAAATAAAGAGATCTCTGTAATACCAACAGATGCCGATAAAGTAGTTGAGCTGGCCCGGGAGGTCAGCCTGCTACTGTTGCTGAGATAGCTGATGTAAACCTAACCTTGAATAATAGTTCAGGTGAACAAGCCGATGGAGTTCTTGCAGAAAGATGAACTAATATTCTCTAACGAGGCTGTAAAACAGAGGTACGTCAAGAACGATGGACGATAAGCAAATCAGAAAGGACAATTATCGAGTACAAGCACAAAATCAGTTGGGCGCGGCGATATCAGCGACTGGATCAGTCTTACATAAATTATCGTTCTGCTAAGATCAAGATGATAAGTTGAACGTTCTGAAGCTAAGTGATGCAGCACGTCTAATATGTGATCTACATCACTCTATGTTATCGTCCAGGAGATCCTTTTTTACTCCTACGTTTGAAAAAGTTCCGAAAGGATTAGCGTTGGCGGAGAATTGTCTAGTGGATAAGCTTCTCTATGAGGACGATTTTGGTAAACGTGTTAATGCTGCAAAGGCAGCTGAAAAGGTACGACTAATCATTAAAGTCACTCATTCAGTTCCGTCAGCTCCAAAGCCTCTTCAATGTAAGCCTGGGCAAGTTGGTGATGGACCCAAGAACACGAGATCTTTAAACTCGAAGGGCCCGCCCCAGAAGCAATACCGATCGTATTCTCAGGGCGGGCAGAATCGATGAAACCAGAGCAAGCAGAATCAGTGGAGCCAGAATGGACAGAAGTCGCAACCCAAAAGGACGTATCGACCGAAACGGTGAACGTAAGTATAGTTCCTGGTCGATTACAATGGTTTTTCGATGAGTAAGAAAAAATTACTTAGGACGTAACCATTTTTGAGTGGGTAAAGGGATATAGGTTAAAGTTCAACCAGAAACCTGTCCAACTGTATCCTCCAAATCTTCCCACGTTGTCAGGGAAGAAATTGCTGGATATGAAGAGTGCTGTCACACTACTCGTGAAAAAAGGAGCAGTTGTCAAGTGTCAAGCTTGTCATGATCATTTTTGTGGTCCTGTTCTCTGGTGAACAAATTTAATGGTGAGAAAATATTTATCTTAAATTTGAAAAAAATGAATGTTTCCATACATCCACCTTACTTCAAATTAGATGATGTCCCTTCAGTCGTAAAACTAATTTCTGACAATAACTAAGCAAATCTGGCAATGGTGTGAGAAAAGGAATATCTGGATCTTTGCTTCGTATATTAGTTCCAAGGAGAACATCGAGGCAGATAGCGAATCCAGAATTCGTTCTATAGGTACCGAATGGAAACTGGGTATGAAGTACTTCAGTAAAATCAAAAAGTACTGGAAAGAGCCTGATATAGATTTATTTGCATCGTTAAACAATGCGAAATGTTAAAAATATAGATCTTCGCAAAGACATCCGAATTCCATTGCAATAGACGCATTCACTTTTGGCCCACTCAAGTGTGGTTTCCCCTGTTTAAGAGATTATTAATCGGGGAGATGTTAGCATTTCATCCGTCACATGATTTCTTAATTTCACCTTTCAGAGAATCTCATCCGCTCTGAGCCTCCCTTACCCTGGTTGCAGGCAGGCTATCAGGAAAGCCTTCTCACTAAGGGATGTTCCAGAAAAAGGGCTCGCTGTGATGAAAGCTTTACTGGCCAAATCAACCCTTAATCAGTATAACTCAGCACTCAAGACTTGGTGGTCATTCTGTGCTGGTAGATAAAGAAATGCCTCACGGATCCGGTAATACTTATAGATCACGAATTTCCAATCCAAATGGACCACAGAAAAAACGAAATGTAATCTTTGCAGCGATTTCAGAGTAACCTTTACCTGCAACAAAAATTAACTTCACGTGTTAAGTTTACCCACCACATGGGAAACGGTTACCCAGCCAACTCTACTAAATCTTGTTTTGTTTCGATGCGAAAAAATTCAACTTTAACTACTTGAAAATTAACCGCAACAACAATTCACTTCTGTTTTCTCTGTGACGAATGTTTAAGAAAGAAGCGGAATTTTCTAACAAAAAGGATGGCTGCATCACAATATTTAACTTTTCAACATGCAAATATGTATATACCACAACGTCGAATTTTCAAACAAAATAGATTTAACCCTGCCCAAAAACAGTGGAATTTTCTAGTTAAAAAAATATTTTTTTCAGAATTCAGTTGAATTTTTACCCAAAAAAACGAAATTTTTAATCTAATACGTGAGTCCTCTAACAAAATGATAAATTTTTAACCAGGAATAATAATTGTCCAACTGGTAGCAAATAAATTACCAACAAAAATGGAATAGTTGAATTTTCGGATAAAAAGTTAAATTTCAACAAAACGAAAAAAAAACTAATTTTTAACCAAAAGATAATACATTTTCAACCGAATAATTAAATTTTTCACAGGAAAGATTAATTATAGACCAAGCAGATTTATTTCATATCAAAAAGATGAATTTTTAGGAAAATACATCATTTCTCAAAAAATTGTTGAATTTCGAAGGAAAAAATACAAATTATCTATAGAACAGTTGAATTTTCAACCAGAAAATATTACTTTTGCACAAAAAATTTTATTTTCTACCAAATCGATAAATTTTTATTTAAAAAAAAATAGCTTCATTTTCCACCAAATGATTAAATTTTCACAGAAAAATATGAATTTCTAACTAACATGGTGAAACTTAAAAAACAAAATTTATTTATTTTTTAAGTAGTTCAACTTGAAACTAAGTAATTGAATTTCAAATTAAGGAAGTCCATTTTCTACAAAAAAGAGAAATTTTGAAAAATTTCCTAATTTTTCATCCAAATTGTTGAATTTTTTCATTTTCATTGAAGAACTTGTTTTTGAAATTGTTGAAAAAAAATTCAATCAAAAACGAAGTAGTCCAATTTTCAGTTGAAAAAGTAATTTTCAACCAAAAAAAAACTCACTTTTAAGAAAATAGTGAAATCGCCAACCAAGGAACTTGATTTTTAACAAAGTAGTTTAACCTTTTACCAAAAAAAAATGTAATTTTTGAATTTTTGAGTGAAAAACGATAAATTTTTAGCCGAAAATAGATTGGTTAAATCTTCATAAAAATAGTTACATCTTGAGGTAAATAGAGGAATTTCTAAACGTAGGAGATCAATTCTGAACAGTTTTATTTCCTGAAAATTTTCTTTTTATTTTTCCGAAATTCGATAATAACATTTTTTTCTATGCCAAGCATTGGTTTTACCAAGAACGGAACTCAAGAAATAGGTACATATGTAGAAAAAAAAACACGATTTTGTAATTTTTCACTTTTTAAAAACTTCTTTGGATCAGTTGAAACAGCAAGAATTCCCGCGTCAAAAAATAAAACAAAAATCCCGAATACCTACGCTTGGTCAGAGAATACCGTATTTGGAAAAAAAGTCTGCTACTTCTTAAGAAATTGGGAGTAATGTACTTCAGGGTGCTTCTAGATAGAAAAATAAAGTTTTTGGTATTTTTTCGATCGAACAACATTTTTCAAAGTAATTCAAATTAAAAAAAAAATTCATTTTTAACCTTCACTGTGATAAATATTAAATAATAAACCTGCTTCCTAATTATTCCGTTTTCTATTTTTAAAATATTCTTGATATTTATTATTTCACAATTCTTCCTTTAGAATAAAAAATCAAGTGAAACTTAAAATCACCCGTATAATGATTTGAAAATTTTTGCGGAAGTGGGAACTTTGACAAATAGAAAAGTTTGATAACAAATGCGATTGTGCAACATTTTCATCATTATTGAAAGAATGCGGAAGCAGTATTGCGAATCTTGTCAATAAGCTGTGTCACCGTCAACATCATCACGTAATTCAAAATAGAAAAACAAGAATTATTCTGTTTATTCAATAATACCTTGCAAAATTCAATAATTGTTAAATAAACCTTCGTCCCAATAGAAAATTCTTATTTTGAAATTTGTTTGTTAGTTTATCATGTGATGAAAAGCATCAGCATATCAACTATAATCTGTCTATTTAATTATGCATGTTCTGAGTTAGTTATCAGATCATAAATAGGGTCTTCAGCAAAAAAATTTCTTATTATGATGAAATTTTATAAAACTTCATTATTGTATTTACCAATAGAATTAAGATGATCAATAAACTGACGACCAAAGTATAGGCGATCTTCATTGTTTTCAGGAAGAGGAGAATCTGAGCACAGTATGCCAGGCTAATATAAACTATAATCTTTATCACATCAATGATAAGAATCGAAATTTTTCTTCTCAAATATTTGTATTTCAAAAGTCAGTTACAAGAAAAAAACATATGTACTGAATTCCTTAAAATGGATTTCGCAGCTTATACTTATGTTGCAAGAATTAGAATGACGCATATCATTCTTTCGTAGCTTTGATAAAATGTTTTAGAAATTTTCAAAGCAATTTTTACTTTCTGATTTGAAAGCATTTCATAGGATTTTATATAAGATTTTACTTGATGTCACAGAATTCATGCTGCATGTATTTTTAAAAATTAATTTTTTTTTTGGTATTATTCCAGCATAAAATTCGTAACCTTCCCGAATACATTCCCTGCTCTTTTAGTTACATCCTTTTATACTCTCCTGGGTCACACTTGATTAAAAAAAGTATTCTGTTTTTTTTGACATGAAAAATCGAAAAAGAACGCTAAAACTCTAAAATGTGATCATTTTTTGTAATTATGAAGAATAATAAATATCTGCTATCTCGTGACAAACATTAGAATCAGGAAGTGTTGCTAAGGCACGTTTCGAAGCTCAGTAGAGGCGGCTTATGAAGTTTGTTTATACCTATACAATTATACAGTTACATTGATTTTATGTTTTTTATTAGATAAATTATGTGAGCTGATAATACCAACACTATTTGTCCAATTTACTATTTTTCAAATTTCCAATTTTAGTTTCGCGTTATTCATTGTCTTTGATAACAATTTTATAAGGATTCGAAAATAATATACTTATACTCAGTATATACGCTTCAAAATGCAGTACATTTTAAGAAGCGTTTTATATTTCGCATGTTACTTGAAAAATGATTGCAATGCAAATTAAAATCGAGAAATTGACTGTTTTAAAAAAGGAACTAAATCTATTATTCTAATTATCATCTTCAAATGTCAAACTTCGGGGGAATGATGATATTTTTATCTCTCTTGCAGATATTTTTTGAAGATTAAAAATTCTTTTTTGTTCTATCATAGTGAAAAACTCATATCCATTCCAAATACATTCCCTGATCTCGCAGTTTTATATTTTTATACTCTCTCAGGTCACCCTTAATTGAGAAAAAAACATTCATGTTACGTTCGAAAATTGAGTGATTGAACAAATGTTTGAATTTATTCAATTAATCATTATGGAGGCTTGAAATGATAATATTTTTTTCAAAGTATGGAGATTTCAATGGGCAAAGCCTTCTGCCTTATTGATTCAAGGCTTTTCTAATGCTGATGGCATCAGAAATATTGATGATACAGTAAATTGCTAATTTTGAAGATTTTCTTTTTGTCGGTTGAACAAAACAAAAAGTTGAAAACAACCTGATTCGCAACCCGTGAGCGAGCATTTTTGAAGTTATTGAGCTTGAGTTTCTGCAACTATTGCTGTTTTCATTTGAGACTAATAGGATTTGAATAATTTGAATATTATTATTTCCTTTCGAATTCTCATTGTTATCAACGCTATAAAATTCGTGCTTTCAATTTGGATTCTGATTTCAATTTTTGCTTTCTGTTTTCTGTCACTCATCCTTTCAAATTTACCGTTATTTTAATTATATAATTCAGGTCTTGTCTAATTTGAGCATACTTTGGCATTTTTTCTATTTCTTCTTGTGTCCTTATCCCTTACCTTTTCTAATTCCCATTTCTGATTAATTTCATTTTACTGTTCGTGGCGTCATCCTCGTCCGTTGACGATAGTATGACAATTGAATTTAAAATGACTCGTCGCCCGTGGTTTCGTACATTATTTTTAATCTAAAAAAACAAATATTTTTTATTGTGCATCCACACTCAGTTCAGCCTGGTGGTTGGGCACTTCAAAAATTTTTTTTTTATTCTATATTTTCATTCAAGGAACTTTATGTGAGTTTTTCAAATAACTTGGTCTCTCATTTTCCTGCTGTACTAGGAGCATTGTGTTAAAGAACGGTTTGAATGGTCCTCGAGATGAGCAGACATGCAGTGCCAGTTATGATGAGACTTCCTTCCATAAGTCTCAAAAGGGTGAGAAATGTTATGGTTAACCTAGAAAAAAACATACACTAAAAATTGTCATTCTTTTGTAACAAGGTAAAATTCCCGGTTAAAGAACAGCATTTCCGGTCAATTTACCAACCTTTGCGTTACTGGAAAAATCTACTGTGTGCGGTCTGGTATCGACCATTTGGAATAATAAGGATTTGTGCCCCCTTTTTTGGCGTTTCCAGAGGTTTTGAAGTCAAGAATCTCTGTTGCCACTATAGAATCCTAACTATATAGAACTCATGGTTGGTTCCTATAAATAAATACGTAGTGGCTCTAGGAAACAATTATATTGAATGTCCTTGACTTCCTTCTCCGTGTCACAGTTTTCTGTTTCACTGGTTCTAGCGGAAGTGCTTACATACACCAGGATATCTTCTTCGTTAACAGGGTTAGCTTGGTTAAGGGAAGTGGTCATTCTAGAGAAATCATCCCCTTTTGCTTATGATGATGACTTGAGAAGGATGGCGGGTTATCAAAGAATTGATAGTTGCAAGGATAGCTTAGAAGTGAAGGTCGACAGCGATCACAATAATGTCGATCTGATTCATGATCACCATTATAAGATCTATAGTCTCGATCGTATTGTAAACAGTCGGAAGGGTAGTAATCCTCAGTACGATTGCTATGAAGATAACCTGAATTTTTGGAGTAATTTTGATTGTCACTTTGAGGTTTGTATACACGTCATTCCTTCGTAGTGTGATGGTTGATTCGAGGGTAATTTTAATACTCATGAGTGGGTTTCCCAGATTGGTAGGTAGCGCAAAAGAAACTATGGAAAACGCCTGATGTGTGTCTCCTTTCTTCAGCGTGCTTCGCGAATTCAAAAGCCTTTTCCAGAGTTTCGGGATGCCTTGCGTCTACTGATAAGAAGAGGTCATCAGGCAATCCCCTGATGAATGATCAAATGGCTACCTAATATTTTGGAATTATAGTAGCCATAGTTATCGTATGGTTATTGGCCGCTTATAATTCTGCCCTAGCGTAACAGATACATGAGTGTAATCGGTCATGATATTCCTTAACCGATTCACTTCTTTCCATTGTCAAATGGCAGATTTCCTCGAAATAATATTCAAACGGTATCACAGGTGCGAAGCGTTCTTTTAGTGAATCGACTAAATTCCTAATTTGTGCAAATTGCTTGTTTCTTGTACACTCTTAAGCTGGACCAGTGAGCTTACTTAACGCGACGGTGATAAGAGAGGATTCATGTGCTGCTCGAACGTATGTTGCGGCGTTCACGATGTCCAGTATAAAATGTCGCACTGGAATATTTTTGCCATCGAACATTGGGATGAGACTGGCTGCCTGCTTGATTGACGTAGTTTTTTTTTACGAGGGAAGGTGGAAAATGTGCTAACACACACCGAGAAGGGTCCGCACTTCTCGGTAGTGTCGGGATATTGGTATCATCACTACAATGATCTTAATATATATAAATATACACAAAGATCTTAATTCGATAATTATAGTGATGCTACCAACTACCGACTAAAAACCACCACCCTTTCTCCTTGGCATGATTCCCCCTGGAACCGCTTTTGCATTACTTCAGGGGGTGCCGTTCTTTGGCCGTGCCTCGGCCTTCATCCATTATGCCAGCTTGGCCTTCTCGTGGTAAACTCGGCTTCTCGTCGGACCTGCCCAGCTTCGATGTTAGCTTGCACGTCCAAGAGGCTTCTTCAACGAGGCTGCCTCTCTGAATGCCAAGCATCTCATGGTCCCCGGAAGATGGTCTGTCCGGGGTCCTCCCTCTTTTCCAGCACAGAGATAGCATTGTGGTCTGCTGTTGCATTCCACAGCTCTGTGCCCCTCTTCACCACATCTCCAGCAACATTTTGTCCGATCTGGACCTTCACATTTCGCTGCCAGATGGCCGTAGCCATGACAGCGACAGCACCTCGTGGACTCCGTCTTCTTACGGACCCTACACGAGGCCTTTTTCGTCATGCAGACTCTGACGTCTCCCAGCTGGTTCTCTTTGAAGTGAATCTTCAAAGCGTCCTTAATCTCTCCTTCTTTTGTCGTTTCGTCTAGATCGAGGATCTCGACTTCGGTGCGTGGGGCGAGCTCACGTACGTTTCCACCTTCTCCAACTACTTCCTTGATAGCAGAGGACAGCTTGATCCTGCCCTCTGCCTCGCTTCGCACCTCAATGAGGACGTCGCCACTCCTTGTCTGCCTTACACCCTTGATTTTGACACCAAGGGTGTCGGGCTTGATCTTCTTTTTCAGGTCTTTCAGGACCTGCGCGTAGCTTTGCCCCTGAGCTGGCCTCACCAGAACTGCTTCCGGTCGAGCGCGTCTCGGGGCCTCCTTCTTCTTTCGTCGTTCAGAGGGAGGTTTCACCCTCTGTTCTTCCTGCTGCTTTCCTGGTGTTCCCGCTTCAACGATGCGCGTCCTCGGCTTTTTAGCTGATGGCCTTCGAGTTGCCGACTCCTGGAGGCTCAGAGTAGCCTCTCGCGCTCTCTTACCGAGAGCGGGGTCTGCTTCCGTCTGAGTCTCACTGGAGGCCGTGTCCTTTCCGCCTGCTGTGTTTTTGGCTTCTCGTACCTTCTTGGCGAAAAACTCACCAATCCGGTATTCGAAGCTGTTGAACCAACCGTCTATCGAGCCTGTATGCCTCTTCATTTCTTCGATTACCTCAAATGCGTCATCTAGCCCCGTTGTGATTTGCTTGAACATGGTTCGTTTAGTTGCGCTAAAATCCTCCATTCTCTTCAGGATGTTCTCCATCTTAAGCATCAGATTGAATCCTCTCTCCATCGTCTTTTTGAAGCCCAACTTATGTCGTCTCACCTCACTTTTGAGTCTAATGTCCTCCTCCTCGGTCACGTCCAACTCTCCACCAAACGACTCCTCGCACACGCTCTTTACCGGAATAGAGGACAGCTTCCAGTCCTCGTTATCCCTACCTCCGTCACGCTCCATCTCCTCAATACAACTACTTTCTAGGTTTAGATTTATATTCGGCTCCATATTGTTCCCACGAGTAGCTAGGGAAATAAAGGTCCACCCCCGCAGAGCCCCGCATGCGGGGGTAAGGTCTCAATACTCTAGGAGGCGACCTGGTATCCTAGGGACACCGTATGGAACATCACACCCCTGGTGCCATGCAGTCTTCGGCACGGTTGTTCACGCCTTGACTTCGGGGTTTTTCCTTCGGGACCATCCCTGGACGATTGCCACGTCTGCTTATTGAGTTGTGTAACCGTATTCAGCAGAAACCCTCGGTACAGGGCCCCCCTGTCCGCAACCCGGTCGCCTGGTCAGAGGCGCCGGTCATGTGTGTTTGATCCGCGAGGCCTATTTTATTTCAGCCCTACCCTCTGTTTTCAGCGAGCATTCCCCTATCCGCCACCTGGGGACGCGCCAAGTAGGGGTATCACCTCCCCTCCACCGCAGACAACTGCGGTGGTCCTTAGGCTTGATTGACGTAGTGCCGGCGATTGCTTGAGCTTCGTTTATCACTACCTCATCTGTGCTAGGAACCGCATTTGGATATTGGCCATTGGCACGCGTACTTGACTGAAAGCCTATGTAAGCTCGTGTGCTTTTTGGCTAATGAAGTTAAAGAAAGTTCGTTTTCTAATTACTTAATTTCAACTATTGCCTTTTGCCATTTCACTACCTGAAGGTTATTTTTCAGTCGCCTCCACTTTTTTCAAAAACTGACAACGGTTTCTAATAATTTTCAGAAAAATGAAAAAAAGCATATTCATGAATTTCCTAAAAATGTCCAATCTCTTTTTTGAAATCACTTTGAATGCTTTCAATGAAACGGAAGAATCTAGGGTTGTTAAATACTTTCTGAAAGCACAATACTGTCTTCGGAAATTGAATCTACAACTCCCCTTGAAAATTATTAGAATTAATTTACACCGAGTTAGGAGTTTTAATAATTATGTGGCTACTAAATGTGGATATGAAGGGAGCCATTTGCTGACCTTGCATTTTAACTCAGATCCTGTACCAACATTCGTATTCTATCGTCTATAATTGGTACGACAATTTCAAGCTAATCTAGAATTTTCCAGACAAGTGTGAGTACTTTGCTGATACTAGCCAAATGAAACCGTTGCATTGTTTACTTTATTAAAACTAAAGGGCTGTTGCGATAGTGCCTTCTTTTTAGAATCTTCATCAGGGTCGAGAGTTCATTTTTCAGTTGCATACTTTTAGTTCTAAAATGTACCACTTGTTCAGTCTAATACTGTAGCCAGGCATTTCGTACTAATCAAATCATTAAATTCTTATTTTTCGGGAAGATAGACATTTTGGAATTGCTTCACATTTTCTTAAGGTTGAGTTTAATTTGAATTTTTATTTGCTGTCTAAATTTCATAAACCCACCGCGAGGGCGAAAGTGGATAGAATTTATAAAACCACGCCTCAAGGCAAAGGTGAATGAATTTTAAAGAAATCCCGCCTCGGGACGAAAGTTGAATTGAAATTCTGACTTTAGAATTCCAAGCAAAAATTTTAAATGAATTCAACCCAATTCTGAGTTTAATTTCTCGCAAACATTCCTAATAAGCCCGCCTCAAGGGCTAAAGTTAGTGGAATTTTGAGGATTTAATTTTTAATCAATCTGCATTGTTCAAATCTTTCGTCAAAATAGAATTTATAATTTTCCTCGATCAATTTCCCAAAGAATAATTACGAATTGATATCCCTCCCCGACACGAGTGGCGAAAAAGGGTTAAGCTAGAATTACTCGCCGCGAGACATTTTATTTTCAAGCTTTTGTTTCTAAGTATTTAATTATATTTGGGGCACAACACTTTTGTAATTTGATTTCAATCAGTGCTGAGACTCTATTTGAAGAGTCTGTGATGTTCCCTTGGGTTTCAGGCTTCTACATTGATACTGAAAATTAAGCAGATTCTAATAATTTTTCCATATCCTCCAAAAATTCCGCGCAAGTTTGCGTCGGCTTTTCGGGAGGCGTAGGAGTTGGAACTGGAGTTCCATTCACTGTTGGTAATACTATAATTTGCCGCACTGAGTTTGCATATGAACGGGCAATAGCGCAGTCGTACTTTGCTATATCTTTTTGACCCCCCACGATGTCCAGATCTACGGGCCTTTCTTGACAGGCATAGGCATTACAAGGTTTACAACATAGTGTGAATAGCACCTCGGTGAGCTCTCCTAACAGGTGATTCTGGGAGACTGGTCGACCTCTCAGAGCATTCAGCCTCATCCTTGAACGCGGGGCTCTACAAGGATGGACGAATTTTTTCCCTAGCTACTCCTAGAAACAACAGTGATACCACCAAACCACCAAAATGTTGTGGACGCGGTTCAAAATTATCGAACGCGCAGAGCACCCGAAAATAGGTCGGAAAACAGTGCCGAATGCCTTTGAGTTCAAGGTGCTGAAAATAATTCAGATGAAATCATTACGACGAATGGACGAAACGCTCACACTGAGTCGAATCAACTACATGATGACTTGGTGGACTGCTGCGATGCCAGCTTTATTCCTGTCGGCGGATACTTCATGGCGCGTATTCACGCTCTATGGTACTAGAAACACCCAGAGCTTCAGCAAGTTTCGCATCAGTCGTTGCGCAATCAAGCCGACTCCCTCCGGAGAAATGGATATGTACGCGAAGAGCTTCCGCAACCGCTGTATAAACAAGCCGAAGACAAAGAGGAGGAAGCGACATTAAGATCAACTGAATCTGACCTCTGGACCATCAATTGTTCTGTTTATGGTTCTGCGAGAGCTTTGGCTGATTCGATTCGAAGGCTAAAACCGACGATGGATCAAAGGACCAAACGACACTTGGATCTACTGAACAAGAAGATTGGATGGCCAAGACAGAATGCGTCCCGTATTCAGTGTGTGATTGACTACATAACGTCTGGTAGACAGTCCACGGAAAGGGTTCGAAAGTTTGCCCAGGAACTGAAAATCTACAATTACACACTGAACAAGTCAAAGCTGCTGACAATCGAGCCTCTTCATCGATCTTCCTCTTTTTGTCAAAGATCCTCCAAAGCCCAACGAGGTGGAGACTTTTTGGACAGATGTGTACAGGATCCCGAAAACACTGGAGTTGAATAAGGATACTGATAGTTCTATGCACCATTATCTGGCCCGCATATTCACCTCATATTTAGAGTCAAAAACACCCATTCCGCAGTTGCTGGTATTAAGGCAAACTATACTCCTACCGAAAAAAGGGAATTTGTTCAACTAAGAGAATTACAGGCCAATAAATTGTTTGAACACACTGTATAAGATCTTTACAGCTTTTGTGAACAACTGAATTGTTGAAAGAATCAAGCCTGTGCTTCCTCAATTATGATCCTTTATAATTATAATTACAATTATAATTTATAATCCTTATAAACCATATCATTATGATTATTTAATTTGCACCTACCAAGACGATAATTGCCGAAAATCTCGCAAGGATTGTAGTTGAAAATCTGATAGACTTATCAATACTGGAAGTTGATTTTTTCTTAAATTTCAATTTTTCAAAATTGTCCCTTTCAAAGATGTTCTAACTATACCGTCAAGTTTGAAATTACTTAATTTTCATCTTTATTGGTAAAATTGGCAAGTAAGACCCATTCATCAATACAACAAATTTGAGAAGAGAAGCCCAAGCCGAAACAATAAAAAATAGTATGGGTTATAATTGTTTATTTAAATGTGGTTATTTGCATATTTGTTTTTTTCCGCTTCAGGCAAAAAACCGCAATTTTCATTCATGTTCCCCTAAATTAACTTAAAAACAATATATATATATATATATATATATATATATATATATATATATATATATTTGAGTCGTATGAATCTTCAAACGAACAAAATTAATTTTAGACAAAGTCAGTTTGTTGAGTTGTCATCCGAAGGAACGCACCCAAACAATTTTTCCTAGTAGGATGAAGAGATCCTAATTGATGAGAAGGGTAGCTTGAAAAATAAAGCATTTTCATGTATATTGATTATTTATTTTAAACTTGAACGTATGAACATAATAAACACAGTGATACTATATAAATATTCGAGAAACATTGTGTATTCAATTCCAAACTCAATTTGAAATTTCACTTTGTAGCCCTTAACATTTAAAATTCACATCCTCTAAAACGTAATAATTAAGAGTTAAATTAAAAAGACAAACATAATATGTATAGCATAGAATATGTATAGCAAGTAATTTGCGTAAGACCTACTTATTTTTCTACACAAATTAAGGAAACAAATGATCGAATACCATAACATGGAAAATGTTGTTGTTGCTAAAGCTACTTTCAGTTATTGCCAGAGTGACACTTTGCTTCGAAAATGTATAAAAAATTAGTAGATGAAAAGCCAATGTCAAAATAAAATAATGGAAATCCAGAATCATCTTTACAAACCAACTTCATCACCAACCATTTGGTCTCCGTCTCAAGAAGCTTATTTCATCTTTAGTAAGTTTCCTAGTATTGTGATGACCTATCATGCTAATTGTAGCCATCGCGACACCATCCTCTGTCTCTATAAATATTCTATAAAGATTAGCACTGTCGATATAAATTCCGAAGATTTGACCTTTTGGGTTCTTTTGTACCTGATATAGCTTGCCTGCTTCTAACAGAGTAAGCACATTTTCTGACCTATAGACGTTTAATCCTTCTTCCTTTGTGACTCTTTCATAGTAGTAAAGAGCTTTATCAGGCGGAATAGTGAAGCTGCTTGATCGAAGACCACTCAGAGATGTGGGACCTGGGTTGAATACTCCAATCTGTGAACTTAATTCTGTAAGAGAAAATAAAAATTTATGAATTTTATCAAATTCATTTAATTCAAAATATCTGGGTGATTCTCCCAAGATAATCATTTCACGGGAAAAAGGTTAATAAAAACAAAATATTTCTTTTTTTGGGGCTGCACATATTGAATTCAATGAAAAACGATTCAAATGTCTGAATTTTCAACAAAGTAGTTGAATTTTGCAATAAAAAAGATTTTCTTCTGACTCAAAAAGACGAATTTCCAATCCAAAAGGACAAATTTTTAACGAAGAAGTTGAATTCTCGAACACAAAGGATGACTTCATAAAAATATTTAACTTTTCAGCATGCATAGATGTATATACCACAAACTCGAATTTTCAAACAAAATAGATTTAACCCTGCCCAAAAACGGTAGAATTCTCTAGTTGAAAAAACAATTTTTTCAGTGTTTAGTTGAATTTTCAAACCAAAAAAGACAAAATTTTAAATCTCGTATGTGAATCCTCCAACAAAATGATGAATTTTTAACAGAGAAGAATATTTTTAGAAAGAATAAATTTTCAACCAAAAGATAATAAATTTTCAACCGAATAACTAAATTTTCAACAAGAAAAATTGATTATACACCAAGCAGATTAATTTTATACCAAAAAGATGAATTTTCAACCAGAAAATATTACATCCCACTAAAAATTTTGCTTTCTACCAAATAGTTACATTTTAATCTAAATAAAATAGTTTCATTTTTAACTAAACGCTTAACATTTCACAGAAAAATATTAATTTTTAACTAACAAGCTGAAGCTTGAAAAACAGATTTTTTTTAAAGCAGTTCAGCTTGAAACTAAGTAATTGAATTTTTAATCGAGAAAATCCATTTTCCACGGAGAAGAGAAATTTTGAAAAATGACATAATTTTTCAACCAAATTTTTTGATATTCATTGAAGAACTTGTTGTTGAAATTGTTGACAAAGATAAATACAATAAAAAACGAAGTAGTCCAATTTTCAGTTAAAAAAATAATTGTTAACCAAAAAAAAACTCACTTTTAACAAAATAGTGAAATCTCAAACCAAGAAACTTAATTTTTAACAAACTAGCGTAACCTTCTACCAAATAGTTGAATTTTCAAGCAAAAAATTTTATTTTTAATGAAAAATGTAATATTTGAATTTTTGAGATTACTTCTGAACATTTTCATTTCCTTAAAATGATAATAATGAAATAAAGAATATTTTATAGAAAACCCCACCACTTTTGTAGAGCTTTTCTACATGTGTAAACTTTTCAAAGAAAATGTTTTGTACCTTTCTTCCGTTTTCGAAAAAAACACGAAAATTTAATTTTCCAAAAATAATTTTTTCTATGATCAAAGAGCATTTTTCAAGGTAATTAAATTTTTTTAAACTAAGTCATTTTTAACCTTTCCTCTGAATAATTAATTAATGATAAATTAATTGAACAATCTTTTTTTATCTGATGACGCTGGATTGCTATTTTAGGATAAAACTCGGAAGTGGTTATCAAAAATTCTCATAATTCTGGCCAAACTGTAAATTTTATACCTAAAAAGGTTTTAGTATTTCTTATTTTACTCAATATTTTTTATAAAATGTCTATGCACGACAATCCTAAGTTTGAAAAAATTATCTGTTATTTGCAATAATTTTTTGTCGGCTTGAAAATAACAGAGAATCAATCATTTTTCCTTTTACTTCAATTAATTTATTTACCTAATTTTTTTTTTTTTTCTTAGAAATTCTGTCATTATTTCTGATATTTTCATTTTTTTCTAATTCTCTAAAATACGCATCACACTAATATTTCGAAACACTACTATATCGAAATAAAATTTTTAATTTATTATATCGGTTTATAATCGATATTATAGATTTCAATTATTATTATTAAGTAAGAAGCATTTCAGTGACTCTAGGCTCAATTATATGGATAATTTTTGAAAATAAAAATATGTTTTTCAAATATGTCTTTTTTTAAATATCCTGGGCTTAAAAGATGGATGTGGTTTTTGGAATTCTTAACTATAAAATATTTTTAAAAAATGAATGGAAAATTATCGAAAGAATGCGGAAGCAGTTTTATAAATCTTGTGAATAAGCTGTGTCACCTCCAACCACGGCACGAAATTTAGAACAGAAAAACAAGAATTATTTACAAACCCAATATGTTCCGCCTGGTCTTATGCAGGTGAGTCAATAATACCTTGCATCATTCAATTAATGTTAAATAAACCTTCATCCCAATGGAAAAGTTTGCTTTTGAAATTTGTTCGTTAGGTTATCATGTGATGAAAAGGATCAGCAGATTAACAATAACACAGGCCGACAAAAATTGTACCCAAAGACCAGACTATGTGAATCCGAAGGATTTTGGTGTCCTAAAAACGAATCCGTTTTCTAAATTTTTCCTATCCGTCAGGTTTTTGAGATATCCTAAGCTGAATGTGCCAAAATGTCTATCTTTAGCCATATTTGAGGCAATATAACACGATCAACAATTTTTTTTTAAACTGCTAACGCCATTGTTTAGTACATATTTATCTTCCATTTCTTCTCTTCGCCTTGCATTGTTCAACAATGCATTATGGAACTGAAGTGATCAATATGAGATATGTCGGAGAAAAAAAATCGGTTGGGGATGATCAAAAATGAAAATGGAAGATAAAAATGAGTACTAAACGATGGCCTTAACAGATTTTAGAATAAAAAATTCCTCATAATGTTATAATGCCATAAATATGGCTAAAAATAAACATTTTTGCACTTTCAAGTTAGAACATCTCAAAAACCTGACGTATAGGAAAAATGTGGATAACGGATTCGGTTTCAGGATACCAGAATCCTTTGGAGTTCAATAGTCCCGGCTTTGGGTACAAAAAATATGTCATTTTTGTCGGATTTTGAGAATTGAAATGATTTCATTAGTCTCATAAAGAAGAAAAAAATAATTTTGTATTCAAAAGATTTCATGATTCACGAATAAAAATTATTATATTTACCAATAGTATCAAAGATGATCACTAAAGTGACGACCAAAGTATAGGCGATCTTCATTGTCTTCAGGAAGAGGAGAATCTGAGCACAGTATAACAGGATATAGTCGTTATCATATCGATGATAAGCATAAAAATTGTCCTTCTGAGATGTTTGTGTCTCAAAAGTCGGTCACCAGGAAAAAAATTGTTTACCAAATTCGTTAAAATTAATGTCGCAGCTTATACTTAGGTTGCATGAATTAGAATGACGCATATCATTCTTTCGTAGATGTGATAAAATGTTTTGGAAATTTTTAAAGCAAGTTTTAATTTCTGGGTGTCAAGATTTTTAAGTTTTCAAGGGTTTATTCATAGATTACAAGGCATTTCAAATCACCTCATAATTCTTTTTATAGAATTTTGAATATCACGTGAGGTTTTGGGTATTTTTAAGATTTTAAAGAATTCGAAAGTATTTCCACAGATTTATACATACATTTATACATTTATACTCTCCTGGGTCACTCTTGATTAGAAAAAAAGTATTCTGTTTTTTTTTTGACATGAAAAAGCGAAAAAGAACGCTAAAACTCTAAAATGTGATCATTTTTTTGTAATTATGAAGAATAGTAAATATTTACTATCTCGCGACGAACATTAGAATCAGGAAGTGTTGCCAAGGCACGTTTCGAAACTGAGTAGAGGCGGCTTATAAAGTTTGTTTATACCTATACAATTATACATTTATATTGATTTTCTGTTTTTTTGCTTCCTTATAGAGGAAGCTTTGTAATGGTCAAATTTTTAAATTCATTTAATTTAACCTTCCTCAATTTAAAAATGTCTAATACAATGTTCTTAGAAATTGTCCGGATGTGCGTGTGTGGATGTCACACTTTTTTGCGAACACAATAACTTTAAAACGGTTGCGGATAAATTTATGAAATTTAGAGGGCTCATTTTCACCACTAATATCCTGAAACTAACGGAAGGATTTAAGAAAATATTCATTGCAATTTTTTAGCACACAATCATATTTTAAAAATCCGTTTTTTATAGTAAAACTGTTTTCATTAGCATAATTCAAAGTTGATGCAAGAACATAAGAGATTCCTTGGTTCGAGACGAATTGATTGACCTACAATATTAATAAATTTTATTAATGAGCAGGGAAGTTATGGTAATTTATATATTTTGAAAATCGTTTTTTTATAGTCAAACTTTCTTCATTAACATAATTCAAATTTGATACAAGAGCAGTAGAGATGTGTTGATTCGAGGCGAATTGATTGACCTATAATATTGATACATTTTATTGAAGAGTAAGAAAGCTATGGTTAT